>JAOWAR010160299.1:0-10536 GCA_028571005.1 Clathrina lutea
GAAAGAGAAGAGACCTACCAAGCTTTAGCTAGACATATCTGAAGCCTTCCTGTTTCGGGACCTAATCGAGACAGGAGTTTGTGTTTCTCTTTTTTTTTCTTTGTCTTTTTCTCTTTTCCCTTCTCCTTTCTTTCTCCACTTCTCTCTTTCCTTTCCTTTTGTCCTCTTTTTCTCGTCATTTTTCTGTCTTAATTTTTCTCTGTCTTTCTCCTTCTCTCCTGTCCTCTCTCTCTCTCTCTCTCTCTCTCTCTCTGTCCTTTCTCTGTCTCTGTCCTCGTCTTTTCTCTCTGTCTGTCTCTGTGTACAGTCGGCAATAAAAAGAAATAACCCAAAGAAATACCTTCGAAGTGTGGGAGAGAATGAAACGGTGGAATTTGCCATCATTGATGGCCCAAAGGTAATATTTACAGAATGCATATACAGTTGCTGCATCTGTCATGGACGCTAATGTACATTTGCTTTATCCAGTTTTAGGTACACAGACAGATGCTGAAGTTCTTTGGCCATTTTATAAACAGTATATTTCTTTACTGTCTTCAATTTTTTGAATTTTAACAATCCTTGGTTCAGGGTAAGGAAGCAGCCGAGGTGACAGGCCTTGGTAATACCCCGGTCAAAGGAAGCTCCTTCGCTCCAGACAAATGGCCTCGCTGGTTCCGGCCTCGGCGCTTCCGGCGTTCTTTGCCTCGCCGGAACTCCCGTCGCAAAGAAGAATCTGATCACATTGGTGAGGACAGGGCCAGAGAGCAAGAACCCAGGGAAGAGCAGGAGAATGTCAGTGGCAATAATCCACGCCGTCACAAACGTCGCCGTTACCGCCGCAGACGTGCTGGCAGCCGTCGCGAGGACGCTGGACATTGTGATGAAATTGACCAAGATGACGGCAAACAAAAGGCTGATGCAAAATCTGAAGGTCAAGAGAGCAAGCCAAAGCGCAAAAGGCAACACCGAACTCGTCGCCGGTTAGTCAGAAGAAAATGTCTGTTCTCGTGTGGTTCAAAGGACAAAGCCAAGTATTTTTTTACTTAGGGGCCTTCCATATTTATATATTTTAAAACGAAAACTGTTCATTTCTCTCGAGACCCCCTCCCCCTCTGAGAAACGAACGTATACAAATGATAGATCACCATCGATATTTTTACTATTTCTCACAGTCTCTCTCGATTTTTCAAAACCGCTGTTTTTCTCGACGTACGCATCCACAAATATTTCGTGGAGATCCCGCTTGTCTTTACTGTAGACAGCAGCTGCCACAGAAAATCCTCCAAACAATGTCAACTGCCTCTTCTTCCGTGGTGGAGAGAACGCCATTGAAACTTTCGAAAGAGCACAAGAAGTTGTCCGTGTGCTGGGCCCACATGTGCTTGCCTAGTGCTTGGCCATGGCCTGGGTCGATCGCTACGTACCGTAGATCTACTACATGTAGTGGATCAACAACACCGCACGGAGCGCACAGGCGTCGAAAGAACCCATGCATGATGTGTGCACATCTGGCGCGGTTAACCGCAACACTGTAGTGCATGCATTCTCGAGTCGTTTTGCGGACCTTGCTGAAAGCTCGCCTTGTCTTCATGTAGATCTACCGCGTCAGAGCCGCGTCAGCCATCTGTGTAGTCAATGTCCATCACGCCATGGCGATCGACATTGTTATGTAGATCAACATGTATTATGTAATTCGCATGAGACGTAGTGCCATGCATGTTCAATATCCATGCATGTAGATCTACATAACAGGCGCGCGTAGACGACGCACGACGGGGCCGGGCCCAGGCCCGTAGATCTACGTACTCGCGGGCCAGGCGCTGTCACATATGTAAGTTGTAGTATCGATATTTTTCATGTGTTTAGACACAAACAAGCGGTCAACCCCCTCCCCCCAAACGAACAGTTTTCGTTTTTTTAAAAATATCTATAATTACGGACGGCCCCTAATTGTGATGATAGCTGAACAGATTGAGCACTGAATCAAGCTCAACCGAGTACGCGGACTGAGCGAAAAGACCCTAATAGGAAAACACAATAGGTTGGCTTAGCTGCTAACAGATAGGTGGCTAAAGTAGGTGGCAAAGAATTATTTGGTAGAATAGAGCAGGTGGCCCAAGAACATTTAAACAAAGAACGGGTGGATAAAGGTGAATGGCCAAAGGAAAGCGAAATGCAAGAGAGTTGAAGACAACAGGAAGGCTTAAGCCAGCTGAGACGTGTAAATGTTTTGAAGGTTGATATGTTCTTGCTAGGTCGTCACACTGTCCTTTTTTTTTTTGTGATTCTTGTGCTTTAGCATTGAGCTTGGTGGCAGTTCACTCTTAGCGGTTGTGAGGGTCAGTGAACCCATGGGGAATCTTTCTTTGAAGATGTTTGTGTCAACACTTCTTGTTTGGTTTTAATTTTTTTTGCAATAGGATGAGCAGCGAGTTCCATCGACTTTGCAGAACTTCTATGCTGTATGTTGTTGAGTGTTTTTTTTTTATGCTTGTGTGTGTGAGAGAGAGAGAGAGACAGATGGACAGACAGGCAGAAAGAGACAGAAGACAGAAACAGGGGGAAGAGGGAGGGTTGAGGAAAGGTGGTTGTGTACGGAAGTTGAAAAAAATGCTCACTTTATTTTGTCTTGTCACAATAATCGGGGTTGATTTTTCTTTATCAATTTCTTCCCTTGTGGATGATGAGACTTTTCGTGGTCCCGGGAAAGAGAGAGGCTTCTTTCTTTCCAGACTAGTCCCTACGTCTAGCCAGCATGACATTATCTTCCTTTGTTGATGAGTATAAGGTTTATAATCCTAGAACATAAGACAAACTCCGATGACAAAACTTCCATGTGAGCTAGTGAGCAAGGCTCATCTCTCTCTCTCTCTCTCTTTCTCTCTCTCTCTCTCTCTCTCTTTCTCTCTCTCTTTCTCTCTTTTTGTTGCTGGTGCCAGTTCGTCATGTTTACTTCCAGCGTGTTTTGCTTCATCTTCCATCTCCCCCTTTTGTTCGCAGATTTGCAACGCTGCAAGCAAGTTCTCTCACCTGGTAGCCTTTCTACGTGCACACAAGGTCAGTAAATCTCAAATTAGAGCATATCCTTATTCTTCATACTTCTTCACATTATATTGAGGAATGAGGCAGTGTTCCATGTTTGAGCAACGGACTGTCGGGGATGAGTTTTTTCTTTGTGTGCGTGCTCTCAGACGGAGGGGAAGATATTGGTCTTCCTCAGCACATGTGCAGCGGTGGACTACTTTGTTCGTCTCTTAACATTGTAAGCCAGTCAGGCTCATTTTGTTCTTGTTCTTTCCCTTCTCTTCTTCGCAATTGCTGAGATACGGAGAAGAGTCTTGCTCAAATGCTCTCTTCTCTGTTTGTTTGCTTTTCTACAGTGTTGAGCTGATTTTTTTTTTGTTGAGGTGTGAAGTGGCAGGGACAGAACAGGAAGCATTAAGACATACACTCAACAGTGGTTTGAGCACACAAAGTATTGTAATGACATAATAATTATTATTCTGATCCATTTGTCGTAATTTATAATGGTATGTTTTATTACAGGGAAGTTGTTTTCAAATCATGAAGCCGCAGCTTTCAGGTACAGCGTCTGCATTTTGAAATCGTGTATCTTTCTGTAGGCTGGTGAAAAACGTCAACATTCTTGGTTTGCACGGGAAGAAATCCTCTCGCCAACGAGTCTTTGACAACTTCAGATCCAGTGACAGGTTTGTTGCCATGGAGATGACTTTTAGGGATCATTTGTTGATTTTGTTAGAAAGTTAGGCAGCTTTCCTCCACAGGGATTGTATCCATTTGTCATCTCTTTTTCCCATCTTCAAGTTTCCTTTCTCTCACTCTCTTGCTCTCTCTCTGTCTTTGTCTCACTCACACTCTCTCTCTCTCTCTCTCTCTCTCTCTCTCTCTCCCTCCCTCTCTCTCCCTCTCTTTCTCTCTTTCTTTCTCTCCCTCTCTGCTGCAGTGGTATCCTTGTATGTACAGATGTCATGGCTCGTGGTGTGGACATTCCAGATGTGCAGTGGGTCGTACAGTATGACCCTCCGTCCAATGCAAGGTTTGAGCTCCATGTCATTGACTAATAAAAGGCCTTTTGCTTTTCTTTGTGAAGCAGTGTATGTGAAGCAGTGTATGTGAAGCAGTGTATGTGAAGCAGTGTATGTGAAGCAGTGTATGTGAAGCAGTGTATGTGTGTTGATAGACTCTTGCATGAGAAAAATAAACTTTCGAAGAAACATTTCGTAGTTTTAAACCATCACCAGTGTAAATGTAGGAGAAACTGCAGGAGAAGCAGACAGAGAATGTTTATTTCAATGTTGTTTGTTGAAGGAGGGGGTTTCCGGGAGTGTAAGGGGTATAGGAGTGCGTAGGGGGTATAGGAGTGTGCAAGTGGTATAGGAGTGGGATGAATGTGATTGTGTGTTGGGTACCAAACCTCAACAGCAACACGCTGCTGACTTTTTTTTCCTGTTCGGTTCTTGCCAGTGCCTTTGTACATCGCTGTGGTCGAACGGCCCGCATTGGCCATCAAGGTAGGTTGTGGAAAGGGGTCTGCCAATACCGACGGCGGCCATGTTTCTTCTTGGTTTTCATTTTCCTGTTTTCCATCCTGTAGCTACATCCCCAACATTTCCTTCAAAACCTTGTGTCTAGGAAACGCTCTGTTGCTTCTCCTACCGGCTGAGGAAACGTACGTCGAGTTTCTGGCCATTAACCAGCAGGTAATGAAAAAAACTCCCTTTTGTGTATTTGTTTTTATTTGGGAATACTAAAGGGATGTTGTGGAAGGACATCTTTTTTTTCTTTCAAAAGAAATAGTGTTGTTCAATATGGAAGCCACCCTGAAAGAAAATGGGGTTTTGTGAGTTGTTGCTGCCCATCACATGCTCAAGATTGGAGTTTTTCTTTGTTTGTGCCAATGTTTTTCCTCTGCATGCTCAAGTGCCTGTTCGAATACACGGCTTTCCCCTTGTGATGGCTCTGTCTCTGTCTGCGCTTTTTATACAATTTGATTCTTGATCATGCAGTCTTGTTTGTACAAACGTGAGCGACGGCTTAGGCCACATTGTGATAGCCTTCTTCAGGTTCCACGCAGTCTAAACTTTTCTTCGTGTGTCATTGCACAGGTTCGGCTAGAGAGGTATGAGCTGCCGGAGCTTGTTCCTGACCTCATGCCAAAACTTCGAAAGCTTGCTTTGAAAGATCGGTGAGTTTGGAAGAAAGTGAACGATAGGTTTGCTTGTTCGATTTTTTTCGCACACAAACAGCCTCTTTTCTTACAAGTTCTCCTTTTTTTTTTTAGACAAAAAGTTGTCACTTTCTTGTCTGACTGAAAAGAGAATGGAACAAAGAAAAAAGTTGTTTTGCTTTTTCCTTATGAGCAGAAGATTGTCTGGAATGGATTATGAGATAGCTTCTGCTTTGCCGTTTTGACCATTTCGGTGGTCAAAAATGGCAGCTTTAGTATGCTCAGATTGAATTGTCTGTGTTTAACACAGCCTGGGTTAGAGGGAAGGGTAAGATCTTAATTATGTTTCTCTTCATCTTTTCCTCTCTTGTTTTCGGTTTTCCTGTAGCTTGTTCATGGAGAAGGCCGTTCGCGGGTTTGTGGCTTTTGTCCAGTCATACATGAAACACGAGTGTGGCCTTATCTTCTGTTTCAGAGGTCTGCTCCTTGTTATGCTGGAAGATGTGTGCATTGGTTGATGAAGCTCGTGTTAGGCTAGGAGGGGTATGCACTGGTCAATGACACTTGTGTTAGTCTGGGAGAGGTATGCACTGGTCAACGAAGGTTGTGTTAGGCTAGGAGGGGTATACACTGGTCAATGAAGCTTATGTTAGGTTAGGAGAGGTATGCACTGATCAGTGAAGCTCGTTTTAGGCTATGAAAGGTGCCCGCTGTTCAATGAAGGTTGTGTTAGGCTAGGAGAGGTATACACTGGTCAATGGTGGTTGTGTTAGGCTAGGAGAGGTATGCGCTGATCAGTGAAGCTCGTTTCAGGCTACGAAAGGTGTGCACTGTTCAATGAAGCTTGTGTTAGGCTAGGAGGGGTATTCACTGGTCAACGGAGGTTGTGTTAAGCTAGGAGGGGTATGCACTGCAATGAAGCTTGTGTTAGGCTAGGAGAGGTATGCACTGGTCAATGGAGGTTGTGTTAGGCTAGGAGGGGTATACACTGGTCGATGAAGGTTGTGTTAGGCTAGGAGAGGTATACACTAGTCAATGAAGGTTGTGTTAGGCTAGGAGGATTATGCACTGGTCAATGAAGCTTGTGTTAGGCTAGGAGGGTCATGGACTGGTCAGTGAAGGTTGTGTTAGGCTAGGAGGGGTATACACTGGTCAATGAAGATTGTGTTAGCCCAGGAGAGGTATACACTGGTCAATGAAGGTTGTTAGGTTAAGAAAGGTATGCACTGGTCAATGAAGTTTGTGTTAGGCTAGGAGAGGTATACACTGGTCAATGAAGGTTGTGTTAGGCTAGGAGGGGTATACACTGGCCAATGAAGGTTGTGCTAGGCTAGGAGGGGTATACACCGGTCAATGAAGGTTGTGTTAGGCTAGGAGGGTTATGCACTGGCCAATGAAGGTTGTGTTCGGCTAGGAGGGTTATGCACTGGTCGATGAAGATTGTGTTAGGCTAGGAGAGGTATACACTGGTCAATGAAGGTTATGTTAGGCTAGGAGGGTTATGCACTGGTCAGTGAAGCTTGTGTTAGGCTAGGAGGGTCATGCACTGGTCAGTGAAGGTTGTGTTAGGCTAGGAGGGGTATACACTGGTCAATGAAGATTGTGTTCGCCCAGGAGAGGTATACACTGGTCAATGAAGGTTGTTAGGTTAGGAAAGGTATGCACTGGTCAATGAAGCTTGTTTTAGGCTGGGAGAGGTATACACTGGTCAATGAAGGTTGTTTTAGGCTATTAGGGGTATACACTGGCCAATGAAGGTTGTGTTAGGCTAGGAGAGGTGTGTACTGATCAGTGAAGCTTGCATTGTGTTTAAGAGGGAACAGTATCCTTTCGTAAGGGGGCCTACATCAAGTCCATAATCTACTGAACAACTAATAAATACAAAGCCAGGACCCCAGGAGCAGTTTTGTCATGCTGGCAAAATTGAGTGCTCCCAAAAAGAATATCTCAAGTGATTAGGTGACTTAAGGGACATTAAAGATGTCTTTAAAGACCGACAAACGTATGGCTCGAGTAGTTGCCAACAAACGTATGGCTTGAGTAGTTGACTTTTGGGGCTACAAGTTTAATTCCATATCTGCAGCACGGGATTTAAAAGGATTTAAAAGGAAAAAGGGTCTTTATTTAAGTTGAAAGTAGCAAAGATCTCTTTTCCAGAAAAGATGTAGACTACCGAGTCTCAGTTTCACTTGAGAAATTATATTTTGTGCTACAGCCTTGTCAGGAAAGGCATCGATAAATCGGCAATCAAAACTTGATTTAAAGACGAGGTCCTTCGTCAGTATAATACTTGCGTTTGGGCTGAACATGACAGGCAAAGGGAATGGGAGAAAGAAGTCAGTGGACTGTTGACCTTAGCAAAGTGCGATCTGTCCTCGGTTGATATCTTAGCTTTGACCGTCAAAGAACTAAGGTGTGCGGAAACAATATTCTAGCAGCATGAGAAGACTGGGGAGGAGAGGGCGTGATTCAGCCCACTCATCGTCACGCTAGCCAAAGGACGAATCATGATACTTGATCATTCAACTAATCGAATTATTTTGGCAAATGACTGAATCTTTTATCACTGAGATGGACTCAGTTGTGTGTATGTTTCTTACAGTTGTATGTTATGTTTTTTTCCTCATAATTCATCAATTCTCCTTTTTTGTTTCCAGCAATGTACCCTCTCTTTTTGTTGTTCAGGTTCACTCACAGCTACCCATCAGTGGTCAGGAAGTGCTCTCATTGTCTGTCACTGGTATCTTTCCTCTTCAGATTTGGACATCGGAGGTGTTGCGTGCAGTTTTGGTCTTCTGCAGATGCCTCGTATGCCAGAACTGCGCAGTCGTCAGGTGGAAGGTTTTGAGAAAGTCGATGTTGACTTGGAAACGATCAAATACCGGTGCGTTTTGTGGGCGTCTACTGGAGGCAGCTTTAGTCTTTTTTCTTTCTTTCTTTTTTTGTTTTGCAATGTGTATACATATGTGAAGTTTTTCTTATCTTGGAGGGAAAGAGACAGCTCCTTTCTTTCAATGTCTTTTTGTTTTGCTATAGTCAAGCGAATTGTCCATAGACCATGTTGAATTCCGGTATCTTAATGTGGAACTCAACAGGCGACCATTCTGATTGTTTCGAATATTATGCAAAACACAGCCAGAATGGTAGAATTCGCACGCCACGGTCCAAAATCGATCGTTTCTTGACCACCGAGGCAAGAGCAGACAGAAGCTTGAGCCCAAGCTTAATGATTAACTGTCGTTCAGCGAAAGTCTGCATCGCAATCTCATACTGATGCATGTACCTAGAACACTGCTTTGTCATGATTATTGTTGCAATTATTGTTGCAGGTGAAAAGGTAGCACCCAAACTTAGGTGCACACAGAAAGTGCATAATGTTCCAATAAGGTCAAACATCGTGCGTTTTTTCTTTCAGTTCAATGTAGTATTTAAATATTTTCGACCGGAACAATTCTTTTCAGCCCGATTGTTTTGGGCAGTGTGCAACTCAAGCATGGGAATTAAAGCACACCCTTCTCAGAGTTAGTTTTCATGGACTGCTACCGGTGTTGTAGCCTATCAGCAACAGTCCTTTGTTGCTGTTGACTCTTGCGTGTTTTTCAACATGAACTAAATGGCAGATTTGTATCTACCTTAGCTTTCTGAAGTTTACACAGTTTTCTTTGGCTTCGAAATTAGCGATGGCGAAGATTTGTTTGTGTTGTTCTTGCAGAGATCATCGAATGGAGGCAGATCGCCAGGCAAAGTTGGCACGACTGAAAGGTCTGTCAGCCCAGACTGTCGAAACTTAGAATAAGAAGTCCTGCGTCTGTTCATTTCTATTGATTTCCAGAAACTCGTCAGTTCACCACCTGCTAGTGAGAGAAAGCCCAGTATTGCTAGAAGGTCAAGGTATCTCACCAGTGGTACCATTTCAGCTTCAGTTTACTGTGTGGTAGTGGCTGGATCTTCAGTTCTTCTAGTAGTGATAGTTGAGATTTGGTCCCTGTCCACGTGTTCAATGAAAACCCTTGTCTGTTCTTCGTTCTCACTTCCCTCCCCTCCCCTGCCCTTCCCTACCCTTCGCCTTGTGTACACGTGTGGTCGATAGCATGATTAGTATGCATGGTGAATGCAATTTTCAAGCTTGGCCTATTAGAATGTTGAGTGTCACAAGCGGTTGTGATCCTTTAATGGCATTTTCTTTCTTTCTTTTTTTCACAGACAAAGCAGCGCAGTCAGGTCTTCGAAAGCGGAAGAGGGTGTGTGGCATTATGATGGCATCGTGTCAGTTTGCGTCTGAGGTGTAGCAGCTCACGTGAACCGTGACAGTGATGGATGGAACTATTTGAGTTACAGGTCTTGTAGGCTTAGACATTGTTCCATGTCTTGTAGTCTTAGATATTGTTTCATGTCTTGTAGTTTTAGACATTGTCTTAGGTCTTGTAGTTTTAGACATTGTTTCAGGTCTTGTAGGTTCAGACATCATTGCAGGTCTTGTAGGTTAGACATTGTTTCAGGTCTTGTAGTTTTAGACATTGTTTCAAGTCTTGTAGTTTTAGGCATTGTTTCAAGTCTTGTAGTTTTAGACATTGTTTCATGTCTTGTAGTTTTAGACATTGTTTCAAGTCTTATAGTTTTAGACATTGTTTTATGCCTTCCATGGACTTGCATAGACAGTGTCTAAAATACCAAAACCTCATTGAAGAGGGAATAAATTGTGCAAAGATGCACAGCAGCACTTAAGACGTTTTGGTCTCGGCAACATCACCAGTCTGTGACACCTTGCGCTCAACGAACTGGAAAATCATGCATAACAGTGAAAGATGCTTGATAAAAGATGAAGTGAGTGGACGTGTGCTCGTGATAGTTGATTGTATGTTGTTTCGTGGTAAGCCCTCCGTGATAGTCTTCCTAGCCCAGCCATGTTCTCTATCCATTGGTTTGTTGTGTCGGCTCTTTCTTTGCAGGCCCATCAAGAGGAAGCGTGGTCAAAGAAGAAGAAGAGAGAAGCAAAGAAGAAGGAAACAGACGGAAGAAGACACAGAGGTGGTCTTCTCAAGGTGCGTTTTTTTTTTCTGCCTTAAAACTGGTTGCAGGTGGGACCTTTTCTTTTCAAGCAGCTTTGGGTGTTCGTAGCCTGGAATGGAGACTGGGCGCGTGGTCATCATGACGTTGCATAATCGACAGGATTTCCCAAGGCCAGCGCCAGGGTAGCCATTATTATTATTCTGATAGAAAGGCAAGTGAGTCATGAGAGCAGGAAAAATATACCGCTTGGCCCAGCCAGGGTTCGAACCCGGGACCTTCCAGACTGTACACGGATGCTCTACCAACTGATCTACCAGGCCGGGTCCGTCACCCAGCCTGGTATCAGATTTTTCTTC
>JAOWAR010160311.1:0-10536 GCA_028571005.1 Clathrina lutea
AAAAGAAAAAAGGAAGAAAAGAGAGGGGAATAAAAAGTAGAAAAAAAAGAAAGAGAGAAGGGGAAAGCGACTAATGGAAAAAGAGAATAATCCAAGAGAGTTGCCATCGCTTCCCGCCAGGGTCATGAAAGTCGGACAACAGCTGAAAGGAAATGTCACGGCCACAGCCGAGCGAAGCCTTTTTCCTCTTTCAACGAAAGAAGACCGCGAATATCGGCAGGATATACTGACGAAGCGCCCCAGGAATTCACGAACGAAGTTCACATTCTCCTTCTCCCGTCATTTTATGGAATCACGCCCACTCTCGAGACGGCGCCAATCCGCCCAGAGAGCACAGAATGCAGGTTTTATCTTCGTCTTCCCTTTCACCAGCTTCGCAGCCCGTGAACGTCCCGTTTGAAGTCCGGAAAGAATATTTATTACAGCAGAAAACACGTCTCAGAACCAGAACCAGAAAAGGAAATACTTGCAGTGCACAGTGACACTCGGTGACAGTCAGAGTTCAAGGTGGCCGCCATAGGATTAAGCCAAGGGAAAACGCACTTCGAATTCTCCCTCTTGGTTCCAACCATATCTGGTGGCGATTCTAGATCTCTCTCACGGAACAAAAGAAAGATGAAGGGAAAGGAATAACATGACGTAATCTTGGTCGATGGGCGCCGATCCCTTGCAAGTCTTCCCAGCCCAGGATCCTCAGCCTCATTGAAACTTGTGTGGCCAAACGCTACCCTATACCGAGTGCCGCTGCGATGCGCGCGACCCGCAAATTCTTGCTGAGCAAGTACTGTTGGCAGGCCACAAACCAATGGCCCACTACAGCCAATGGCGTGTTGGCCAAATGGTAGGGCGGTTAGCATCGTGGCATTCCAGCTGGGCAAGGCGATGGCGCCGCAGGCTCGCCAATCCGCACCCGGATCCGGATGACCGGCTGCTTTCATTGTCTTTTCGTTCACGTAAGTCACGTTTCAAGACTCGATTTCGGTTTAGTGAACTCCCTCTCTCTCAGTCTCTCTCTCTCTCTCTCTCTCTCTCTCTCTCTCTCTCTCTCTCTTTCTCGCTCAGGAGCAGGTGTGAGTTGATTGGGTTAAAGGATTTTCGACCCGATTTTTCTAGCTCAAGGTAGTAAGGCTTAAGGAGTGCTACAAACATACAGGGTGTCACTCTGGGCTTGTATCTGTCAGCTGCACTCTGCAAGGCTGTCCGTTAACGGCTGAGGAAACCAAAAAGAAAAAAGCCGAATTGCAGGCTTGACTTACAGCTGTAATGGCATGCAAAGCCGACAACCTAGCAACAGTCTAGGAAATCAGACGGTCAACTATTTGCTTCGCAAACATCAGTGGAGACTTATGACCGACTTGCGTTGACTTTCATTTTCGAGAAGAGCGTTACGTGGACCGGCAGCGAGCCGGTAACTCATATTTGTTAGCCGTATGCAGTAGTGCAGTCTCGCCTTCATATACTGTGTGGCCATGGGCGCGCATGGGTAGCCTTCGACGCAGCGTCTTCACGAAACTTTCTAGTCTCACAGAAAAGTGAAACTGGATAGTACAGGACATAAACGGCGCAGTGGAGTGAGGTTACTGAAATTGGAATTGTTAAAAGTGGTATTGGTTCGAAGAGCGGTTTCAGCTGGCTTGAACTTTGGTGCGGCATTTGTGGCTAGTCATGATTATGTCCTGGTCAGCACTGTAGCAAGGCTTCAAAATGGTGGCAAAAATTTACATCGATATGCACATCCCAGAAACAAAAAGATCAAACCGTTCCTCAAGGAGAGCAACATTTTAGTATGACTGTAGAGATCAATTAAGATATTTGGAAAGTTTTGATTGCGCAATCATTTCCACGCCGTAATCTAAGGTTCGACGGCATAAGTCATGGTGAACTATGCGGACAAAAATCCTCATTGCTCTCGCATGCAAGTTCGCTGTATTAGTGGCCCCAAGGTTCAAAGCCATTCCCGTTGCGTCAGGCGAATCGGATACTTCTTTGAACTCTGCATAAGCTGTTTTGTTGACTACGGACGTAATCGTTGAGGTGAGCTTCATGGCCGTGGCTGGCAATAATGGTCAGCGCCTTGCATGTCGCGGGGAAATTTTGGAGGGTGTCCTCGACAAAAATCTCATTGATTTCGGACCGGGGCAGGCAGGGTGGATCACGACCTTACTACTTCTGTTTGTGCCTTCTCCGGGTATAGTCGGTCGAGTGAACGCTGCCAGAACTAATACTGTCACAGGATTCCAACCCACGGCCCCCATGCCTCACGAAAACAGCTTCACGCACGCGCCATAAAGACAATACGTCGGCAAAATACTTGAAGCGTTGGTTGAACCTGAAGCGTTGGTTCACGATCGGCAAAACCAGAGGGCATAGCTCCAACGCTTTCACAGGCCGCGCACGACCTCCCGCCAATCTGCTTCCCCAATCGAGAGTCAAATTCGATTTATAGCAACGTGCGAGTATAACCGAACTACAACGGAAGGATAGTTTTGAACGATGCAGTCTATGACTTTGTGGAAACACGGGAGCACCCAGTAGCGGCAAGCCGGGCCAGAAGAGTCAGAAGTTTTCAGTATACAAGCGGTCAACGCGAAGTGGGTTTCACTCTGTCGCCAGGCCCTGCCAGGACCAGATAGCTTTGCGGGGATCACCATAGCCAAGGTGCATGTGCCTGTAGGACCAATGTCATGATAATCATCGAAAGGAGGAGGAAACGAAGGGCGCGGGCCGCGTATTGAACCGTTATATGACTGCCTATCCAGGCCAAAGCGGTGCGCGTATTGAACCGTTATATGACTGCCTATCAAGGCCAAAGCGGTGCGTGGCCCGTGGCTGTTTGCCGAGTGGCAGAAATGGTTAGATGAATAGCGCCACTCCAACCCTGCCAGATAATGATTCCGCTGATTAGAACACACTCAAGGGCCCTTTCTTCCTTTCTCTCGCCATTTTTCACGTGAATATTTCTCTCTTTCTTTCTTTTCAGCTCCCTCTCTCTCTCTCTCTCTCTCTGCCTGTCTGACTCCGATTAGTTCGCTTGTAAACCAAGGCAAAATCTGAGGTAGCACGTCTAATCACAGCTCACAACCAGATGATGTAGTGAATCTATTGTCACCGTAAAGAGGGCAAGGCTGAAAAAAAATCGATGAATCGAATCGCCATCCTCTCCATGCGCGTGAACCCTGATTTTAGCAGAAAACAACATTCTTCTTCTTTGCAAAACCGTCCCCCGTCATCCCAACGCCAGAATCGCACACAGCTAGTTCGGGCGTTTTGTCCGAATCACATGTTTGCAGCTGACAGACCTCCAGACGAAGCTTTCACCAGGGTCTCTAGATCGCGACACTTTGCGCGTTCACCCAAAATGCTGGGGGTGTTCCACGAAAACTACTAATGAAGAAAAGGCCATTACAGACGTAACTAACTAGATGTCCGGGCCTCCGCCGTCAATTTCCAATCCATTTACGTGCACACAGCTTGTCAATGGGCGGAACTTATCCCTTCTTGCGCCATGTCCACGCACTGGTTGCCGGAATCTCGGTATGCAACGTTGTAGCGCTTCAATGGTAATCGGAAGGTTTTAAAAGGACACACCCTAGCTCGGACGCCAGATGTGACCCAGCCTCGGGATAGGGCAACGTGCCCCTTTCACCTCTGATTGCGTCTCTCAAATGAAGTGGGCCTAGGGCTTCTTTTCTTAGACACCATTTCGCATTAAAAGTTTGCTAAACGCCGTCCTCCTGTCTCAAGGGACCAAAAATCCAGGATCCTGGAAGACACTATTTTGCTCGCGTCGTGCTGGAAAAAGGCCTCTTACCAGCGTGAAATATGGACATCGGGTCCTCGGCAAACAGTACAGGCCGCCTTCTTCCTCCGGTGGATCACGGTGATACCTCTATGGCAAAAACTTCGAGACTCTCTGCTTTGGCTAAGCAGTCCGGTGAACAGCCCGCCCTGGCAGAGGCGCTGGTTCGATGGGGTGAGAAGCACAAGGGTAGGCTTTCTACCCTAAAGGCGTCCGAGTCGAGCCTGTCCTGTCTTCATCAGGTGGAGTTGAATGGTGTTCCGTTGGTCCCGGATGAGAGCGTGAAGAAGAACCTCCGCCCTCTGCCCCCCGCTGCGTCTAGAAAAAGGCGGAGGAAGAAGAAGAAGGAAGATCACGTAGAGTTCGACGACGAGACTGAAATGGGTGGACGCCGAGAAGTGCTACAAGGGTTGGAGGACGGCTCTACTGAGACTCGGAGAGAGAAGGGATTCTTTGGTAGGCTGCTTCGCACCTGCATAGCTGGAAAGCTAAGCCGGCGCAGAACTATTACTACTTCGCTGGTTGACATCGAATCGCCACATGTACCTACGCTTGGAAGAGACAGCGATCCGTTTGACGGCCCTGTATCCAGCGATTTGCTCCAAAAGGTGAGAAGGCGAGTGGACGGTAAGTATTTCATCTCATTCTGAAGTTCGGAATATAGATAGTCTGTGTCATGATCATTTCTCTGTGAGATTGGTCGCAGCGTAGCGGCGGCCAGAAGGCCTCGTATTTGCAGTGAGCTGTGGGTTCGACGTGACTTCCAAGGCTTCAGTCATGAACCGTGCCTTGGGGACAGGAGGTGTCCACCACAGAGCAAAGTGGAAGGCTAACGTCACCGGAGTTCTCTTTAGCTTCTCTTGAATAATTCTACAGACAGAAGGCAACACGAAAACGCTAGGCATTTTCAAAGACATGCAGTTTATTTGGGTATCTTACGGTTTTCCTTTCCTCAACTTAGCACCTTGCAGTTGGCCCGTTACTAGGCTTATTGATCCTGACGGGCCTTGTGACAAGCATTCCGCTTCGACGACGCGCCTTTACTTCGGCGACAAATCTTTTGTTCCAGCACTTTCGTTTCAAGTACTCAAGTCCGGCCTACCGCTGTCCTGTACGTATTAAGTGCGCTGAAGGTCATCAGGCTGAGGTCTGATCCATGCAGGTTTCTGCTATACTGGCCTCTGGTGCTATCCTGGCGTCTGGTGCTATCTTGGCGTCTGGTGCTATCCTGGCATCTGGTGCTATCCTGGCGTCTGGTGCTATTCTGGCGTCCGGTGCGCTTGATCAAAGAAATGCGTAGCTGAATTTAGTCCCAAGAAATCTCCCTTCACGTAAAATGGAAATCGGTCTCGTCCCTTTTTCATCGGATCTTCTCCTGGGGCTAGCTAAGCCGTTTCATCGGATGTTCTCCTGGGGCTAGCTAAGCCGTTTCTCGCGGGGGATGGCCTTAGTTACCGATGCAAAATCCACACCGAGCAAAATGAGGCCCTTTGAAGTTCAGAAGCAGAGACTTGAGAGAACGTGAAGTTTCCTCTCAGAACGTATAGTCTTGACAGCGAAAGATCGCCTTGACGAGCCGGACCAAAGCCTGAGGAAAGGACCTAGAAGACGGCTTGGGAACTCGTTTCATTGAGATTCCACTGAGTCAGATTAATCCAAACACATGTTCTTTTCGCCTTTCCGAGGCCCAAAGTCCTGATTCAAACATGCGACTAAGCTGCGGCGCCTGGTCAACGGGAATTTCAGTTGTTCAGGCCAATCAACCGCCTTGAGTAAGAGGCCAAACACTTAAATATTTTTCTGCAGGCCAAATGTAGTGTGATGCATAGCAGCCCTAGCTTGTGTAGCTTGAACCAAATTAAGTGAGACCTGTTTGACCTGTTTGACCTGTTTGACCCTACTCTCCATGTCTGGCAGTAAAAGCTAGCATTGCAATGAAAGTTTTGGAAGGAAGAAAATAGCTCTTACGTTTGCCTGAAATGTGACAACATTGGAAGGATCGGAACGAAGCCTTTTAGCTCCTCCGCGGGTAGAATATTAAGCCAGGGTGGCAGAGAACGGCATCGGCAGGAAGCTTTGAACATGGTTATGAAAGCCAAGAGGCAGAGTAGAAAGTCGGAAAAGTAGAAGAAAGAGAAAAGAAAGAATGTAAAGGCGACTCACGGGAGCGCCATCCGGCAAACAGAAGTACAGGTTGGATCGGACTCGAACCTGCGGTACCAGTTCACCTAGCAGATGAGAGTCACTCGTGCTATCCGAATACGCCACGAGACCTCACGAGACCATCCTCAAAAAAGAACGGCCGTGTCGCATCTTCCAACGGAGGATACTCGATCGCCTACACGATTGAGCCCGATCGCGATGCCCGAAGATGCCCGAAGATGTCGAGAGAGTGTCAGCACCAAGCGTGGCAACGAGAGCACGTTCTACGTGATTCACTCAAGTCAGCCCGTAAAGACGAAGATGACACAAAGCCAGGAGACAGCGGCCCACTGTAAATCCGTCTTTTCTCTTTCTTCTACTTCTCCGACGCTCTACTCTGCCTCTTGGCTTTCAAAACTGACTTACAGTGGGCCGCTGTCACCTGGCTTTGTCCCATCTTCGTCTTTCCGGGCTGGCTTGAATGAATCACGTAGAACATGCTCTCTTGCCACGCTTGGTGCTGACACTTTCTCGACATCTTCGGGCATCAGGCTCAACAGTGTAGGCGATCGAGTATCCTCCGTTGGAAGATGCGACACGGCCCGTTCTTTTTTGAGGACTGTCTCGTGGCGTATTTGGATAGTGCAAGTGACTCTCGTCTGCTAGGTGAACTGGTACCGCAGGTTCGAGTCCGACCCAACATGTACTTTTGAAGCTGGTGGTATGGTCCTATGGAAGTCCATATGATGCGGCACATTATTAAAGGTTTCCTTTTCTCAACTTTCAAGATCCAGGCAGCTGCCATGGGTGTTTTGAAAAGGAGGGGTTCTTAACGTCATCAACGTACGTCACCAATGCACGTGTGGGGTCGGGACAGCAAGAAATGGATGCGGAGCCGCCCACCTCTCTCCACAAAATGCCACAGGATATAAAGGCAAATTGGCACTTGCCATCTCCTGTAAATTTGTGACTTATTGGCCGGGAAGGTACCACTGATAATTCTATGGAACATTCTCTAGGTGTGCGCATGCGTCTAGAGCTTCTGCACTCAGTCCAAGCGTCGGTGTCTAATATAAAGTCTCGGCAAGGGCTATCGTAGACATTTGTTTCCTGTTCCCGGCCAAACTCCACTTTTCGTTTTCTCTCAGCTACTCAGTTTCTTCTCCTTCAATTTTCATCATTCCTTTAAGTTTTTCCTTGGAATCCATGAAGAAAACCACATCAGTTTGCCAAGTCCTCCTCCTGGACTCTCCAGGAATTTCATCATGGATACAATTCCTCAACTCGGCCTGGAACTTTGACCGAGTTAACATTCGAGAAACTGTTACCATTTGTGCCTGCTAATTTTCATCGAGGAGTGAGTGCTAGTGAAGACCTGAGGTGAATGACCTGTCGGATCAGCCTTACCGAAAGTCAGCCAAATTGAATAATCATCAAACAAACATGACCGTGAAACAAAAAAAAAAAAAGGGAGCTTTCAACCAGCACAGGCTTACAGAGGCACTGGCTCTCAGGTGAGGATTTTTTGGAGCATGAGCATTGCTGGTCAAGGTCCTAAAACACTTTCTGACAAAACCAAGCCGTCGGCTGTCCTATAGATAACCGCTTGCAACTCCATTCCTTTATGCTATGCTGATAAAACCGCCAAGTAAGGTTCAGCGGCTTTGAGTGCAGGTTTTTTCTCTCCCTCCGGTGCCCAGGCGGAAGAGAGGATGAAGCTGGAAGGAATGAAGAAAGCAAACGCCATCATCCATTCTCGCCTCGAGAGGATGGTCAAGGTCCATGGCTCTCTAGACAAGGTCCTGTTTTTCATTCTTGACAAATGCCCTAGCCAGTTGGAGGTAAGAAACACACTTTGTGAAGTGTGAGGTACTTGGTAGTGCTGGATCAACAATTAGGCAAAATTGTTCATAGAAAAAAAGAGCATGTCACTATCTTTGTCGTGAACTTGTCAGCATTCCTTCCTTCATTCAACCTCCCTCATGCCCTAAACACACTCTGTTGTGTAGGTGAAGTGGAACACAAACTAGCGGATATATAGCCAATTGTCCTAATCTTGATGTCTGCTTCCTCTAACAGGCAATCTCTCTGGTGGATGGCCTCCTCAAGGAAGGTCTTGACCTTGCTACATTTGATGCGGACGGCAGATCACCACTTCACTGCGTGGTTGCTAGAAACACCAGCAAGTTTGTTCAACTGGCTGAAACTCTTCTGGAGAATGAAGCTGCATCTGAGGCAACGGATGCAAGTGGTCGACTAGCAGTGGAGCAGGCCATAGAGGATGAATCTGACGCCATGGCAGCTCTCATTTTGCAAGGCATGTCGAAGTCTAGGTGGGTGACAGATATTCCTTTAGAGAGGAGTCCAATTGGATGTTTTAGATAGAGGAATAATGACAACAAACTTTCACACAGATAAGGAGGATGAAGGATAGACATAAAAATTGAGACCAAATGTATTTAACAGCTTGAGGAATAGGGGAGTGAAGCAGTGGAAGGAAAGGAAAGGAGCACGATCTTGGTTGGGGCATTGGCATTTTTCCACTGTCCTCCTTTCAATTGGTTCCACTGTTTCATTTACTTTCCTTCAAGTTATCAATTCTCAGAAACTCCATCATTACTTAAGAAACTCTCCTCAAGGATCGATTTGTCAATGGATTTACATCGTTGGCTCTGTGTGGGTGTGTGTGTGTACGTCATGCCATGATTCTCCTCTTTCCACCGCTTAAAATCACTTCATCCACAGTGTCAGAACACTATTCGAACCAAGACAGGATTCCTCACCTCAATTCAACCTCTTCAACCTGCTGACTGCTGGAAAAATGGATGTAAGCTCATTTCATTTATTCCATTGGCAAGCTAGCTGTCTTGAAAACGAAATGCTTTCCGGCTAGCTGTCTTGTGGTTCCTCGATTACTGATCCAAGCAAACCTCCTTGAATACCCTTTCTTGTCAGCTCTCCAACAATTCCATGACATGTGCAGAGTAAAACCAGTCAGGTCGTTTATACACAGAGTGACCCCAGGGACTATCAATTCTCATCACAGATTTCCCTACCTAGATTTGTCACAAAAGAGTTTCTACTCTAAGTAATTCCGCCCTTCACGTTTTATCTCATCGCTAGGCAACGTGCAGGGCAGTGCTCGACAGTATGGTGGAGGAAGATGAAGTTCCTGGCGAGTACATTTTTTACTACAGCGCGCTGGAAGCGGACAACCTCGGGAATCTGCCAACGTCACCCGACTTTAACAGCTCACGCACTGTGTTTCAACAGATTGTGGAGAAAAAGGTTAGTGTCACACATACAGGCAGTTGAAGGCCCTTGTTCGAACATAATGTGGGTGGACGGATGATGGCTTAGATACATGCTTCAGACAAAATGTGGAGGGATCGATGATGGCCGAGATACATGCTTCACACATAATGTGGAGGGTCCAATGATGGCTTAGAGACACGCTTCAGACATAATGTGGAGGAATCGATGATGGCTTAGATACATGGTTCAGAAATTATGTGGAGGGATCGATGATGGCTTAGATACATGCTTCAGACAAAATGTGGAGGGATCGGTGATGGCTTAGATGCATACTTCAGACATAATGTGGAGGGACCGATGATGGCTTAGATACATGGTTCAGAAATTATGTGGAGGGACCGATGATGGCTTAGATGCATGCTTCAGACATAATGTGGAGGGATCGATGATGGCTTAGCTACATGAAGGATTTTCAAATATAGGAAATTATTATTGAGAATTTACCTGAAATCTAACAGAGGTATGGCTCTTCCTTTGATGAGAATTTTTCCAATATCTAGCATATCTTGATAAGATATGGTTCTGGATAATAAAGAGAAGTAGTCCATGATCTAGCAGACTAGGGTATGGTTCTCACTTTGAAGAATTGATCCAAGAACATTGTCTGTGATTGTTGAGGAGGAACTCTCGCATTGTCCACGGTTGTTGAGGATTGGAGGGTTGTGTTGCTAGCAGAGATACTGCTGACATATTTCAACCGACTAAGTCATTATTAGAAATATACACCCTTCAGTTGTAGGTGCATTCTTTACGATGTTGGCCAGCTTTGACTTCTCTGTGTCTTCTATAGACAGCATTCTCTAATCAATACTTTCGACATGAAAAGAGTTTTTTCCAAAAGCGCAAAGTTTCTATAAGGATTGGCCTGGTCTGTATCGGGCCACCAACTACAACTGACAAAGAGAAAGAGAGCCTGTGTGTGTGTGTGTGTGTGTGTGTGTGAGAGAGAGAGAGAGAGAGAGAGAGAGAGAGAGAGAGAGGTAAGACGTAGCAAAGCAAAACCGTTAAAGACCACAATCTCAGGCAGAATGAGGACAACCTCGGCCCCAAATTGATGGATACAGTGCTGCTTGGTAAGCAAAAACAAAGCTAAAAACCCAGAAAATCCTGGAAAGAAATGAACAAGCCCAAGAAAAACAAAATAAACCTTACGTAAGGTTACGTAGTGCCCGGGATAAAACAATCTGTGCACTATAAGAGAGAGAGAGAGAGAGACAGAGAGAGAGAGAGAGAGAGAGAGAGAGAGGGGGGGGGAACACACTGACAAAGATATGATTTTG
>JAOWAR010160322.1:0-10535 GCA_028571005.1 Clathrina lutea
TACCAGGATCAGGTGCATTGTTCAAAGAGTGTCAGTCCTTTCGACGTCGAGAGTAAGGCGTTCATCCAAGACAGAGTATGCATGTACTCCGTGACATTTCAGCGTGATCATGCTGCGGCGAAAACTATGTTTCCATTCCTTGAATCGACTTTACGCTGACCGAAGCAACACTAGCGGTGATTCTGACATTCTATCCGTTGGTTGTGTCCGTCTCTTGAACTGGCTTTGTAGTGATTTCACAGTCGAAAGTTTCCTCCGAGGAATTTTCCGAGGAGGGCTGGCGGCGACTCAGTTGTGTGTGAGCGACAAGAAGCGACAACCCAACGGTCAAGCTGATACATTGTTGCAAGACAGCAGCACGCTCGACGTACATGTGCAGCTGTACCGCGGTCGAATGATGACTTCCAACTTCTGCAGTTGGGCGTACCTGAAAAAAATTGAAGCCTGATATTGACCATTCGTCCGATATGAATTTAAGAGTTAACAAATTGCGGAAGGTTCCCAAAAGGATAAGAAAATCTCGCTCAATGCAAACTATCTCACTCTCCGATTGTACTGTTTCCTCTTATTTTTCTGAAGAGCATGGTAGGAACCACATCAGATTATTTTCTGAAGAAAAGAGTGTTACGTCGGTTGAACCAAACTCATGCGAGGATCAGGGGAAGACCAATTGGAGTGCGAGTGCATCGACAATTGTTATGGAATAATTCTTAATCTTTTCTGGTCAAGACGGTGACGAACCTGGCCGCAAAAAAGTCGATCAAGTTCGCCAATTTCTCCTCCTTGGCGATCAGGGTGTGCTTGACGTCTTGCTTGTGAGCCCAGTCGCTCGTCGTCAGGTACGACTTTACGACGGAAGCAGCAGCAGCGGCAGCAGCAGCAGCGGCAGCAGCAGCAGCGGCAGCAGCAGCAGCGGCAGCAGCAGCAGCGGCAGCAGCAGTGAAAGCAGCAGCGGTAGCAGCAGCAGCAGCAGCAGCAGCAGCAGCAGCAGCAGCAGCCGCAGCAGCAGCAATAGCAGCAATAAGGGGCTACAATCGTCGTTCGTGTTCGTTCTGGCGTCGCTTGCGGATCGTCATGCTGTGGGCATTTAGGTGGGCTGCCGAACTGCATAATTGCAGACTGGTAGGTGGAGTACAGCCAAACAGCAAGAAAACGCTCTGCAGAAGCAAGACAAAAAAAGCCGTCAAATTATACAAGGCCAAAAGGACTTCGGGCACAGCACAGAATGAATCACTCTGCGATCTTAGCTTGCAGACAACTGCAAAGACAAGACAAAAGAGGAGGCGTGAAATGCTTCTAAAGCTTGGTTTCATTATTTGAGCTCCTGTGAAACGTCGACAGGAGGACGTATCATGAAATGGCGATCGCATTGCCTCACCTTACCGTTGGCTGAGACACTTACGACCCCAGCAAGAGATTTTGTTGAGCCACTGGTCGAGCGCTAGCTCAAAGGCGCTAACTCAAAATGGGAACAACATCCCGTTATTCACCCTTGCAGTGGCGAGGGCTTGTGTTCACAGACGGAGGCTGTGAACGGTGTCCCTAGCGCTTCAGCAAATAATTAATGATCCAAGTCGCTCATCGACATGGCCACTCGAATAGTCCTTTCAGGAAAGCAACACTGTTATAAACGTTGGTTGAGAGCCACCTGGGATCGTTCAATTTCCACGTTGCTTGGTCTCCTTTATAATAGATTTTCTTCGACGCGCGTCCTTTTAAAGGTTCAATTGATCGCGAGCTGGGCCACGTCTTACGTAATCAGGCGTGCGCAGGATTGTCCTCAAGTACCACCATTCTTTCCGGCATGGCAGCACGATCGTGTGAGTTGAACATGCAAAAACGTGATTTACGTGTGCGCATGCCTGTAAAGACGTACAATTGCTGTCGCTAAGGTGATGTGGCAAGCCGTGCACGCATGTATTATATGACATGCCGTGCTCGGGCAGAAAAGGAACGATCAACTGACCAAGTGTGGGATTTTACCTCTACCTCTACTGTGGTGGCAGGAATAAACGTGTGCCGACCACGTGACCACAAAGGCCACCGCAGCTGTCGACCTTGTTGATTTGTTTGGCCCATCGCCATGGCCATGGCCCAGCCTTCGCGGTCTCGCAGATCTAGATCACGACCAAATTAAAGGCTTCTTCAAGCCGGTACTTACTTAATATAGTTGAATCTCGGTCAAGCACGCGCACAAACCGGCCGAAAAATGACGGATCGTGTTCATTTATTGCATGTCAAGTTAATTTTAACGCCGGGAGAGTGATGGACCGAAGTACTCTGGCGGTCCGGCGGGGTGCAGAGAACCGACCACATTCGGTTCAACAAACCAACGGACGGATTCGCGCAAACACGTACAATCCTTTGTTCAATTATTACCACCGTCAGGCCCGAAGGGACTGTAGGTGGTTCATCACAAAATTACTAGGTGTGTGCTTGTGTCTGTCTGTCGGTCTGTGTGTCTGCGTGTGTCATGTGGGGCCATATTTCTGCTTGTGGGCCAAACCCAATAATTGATATGGTCAAACTCTTTGCTCTCTTTTCAAACAAGTTGGCCCGGGAGTCCTTCACCGAATTTCGAAAAGGGATATGCACCTCTACTCCACCGTTTGGCTTTCGGGAGCAATCGGCGTGGCTTGCGGCCTTCCTTCAAGCCGCTGACTTAGGAGAAGAATTCCTTCTGAGCGACAAACTAGGATTTCACCTGGCAAGTAAATCGCATTTCACCTGGGAATATTTCACCTGGCAAACAGCAATTGTGCCGTGAGTTTGGTGAAGGACTCTCGGGCCAATTGGCCTCGCGCTTCCGCGACTTGTTTGAACTGCAGACAGTACTTAGTTCGATGTCTTCCGAAAATACTTTTATGTTTAAAACCAAATCGGCAGATTGAAGTTAGTTTCAAATACACTGCCACGGTCAAAGTCTGAAATTCTGTAAGACAGAATTACCATACTACCCATAATGGCAACGAGAGGGTTTAGTAGGGTGAGAACGTAGTCTGATTTTGCTGGAGCCTCTCAATAGCCACCAGGCAGAGAGTTTCCAGCAATGACACAAGCCCGGGAAGAATCATCTAGCTCATTCAAGACCAATTTAGCGTATTCTGTTTTGAAAATTAGAAAGCAAATGAAACACACGAGCACGGCGAAATTGTAAATCTATCGGTGCTGTAATTTTCAAAGACATTTTTATCCCCTATGCATATCCAAGCCGACTACGACGCTTAAAGATTAGGGATTGTTCCACATGCCACAAATCAATGCCAATGCTTGCCAATCAGCCGGTGTATCAGTAAGCATTCCGGCAGCACTTCAAAAAAATATTTCAGCCTATATATACGATAGTAGGCAGTATGTAACTCACAGCTACAGATAAACTGAATGCCTGAAATTCGTTTATAGAGAAGGAAAAAATGTTGGGGCAAAGAAATTAGCGCCTGCAAAGGTCAGTACACGAGCTCGAGTCTACCATCGATATCGACGACGTCCGTGACTTCAACTAAGCAATTCCGTTGGGCAGGACCTGACGAGCTTGCCCTCATCGAACAGCCAAACAAGAATGTCCGCCCGCGATAGAACTAAAAGAAGGACGGAGATTGCATCCCACCACCACCAGGACAGCTGCTCATGGCCATTATACCTCCACCGCCACCGGGACAGCTGCTCATGGCCATCATACGTCCACGGCCACCAGGACAGCTGCTCATGGCCATCATACCTCCCCTTCTCAAGTTCCAGTTCTCTCGCGACTTCAGGCAAACTTCACGAACACGATCCGGTTTGAGGACGTTGAGAGCACTTGTGCGTCAGCCAGACTGTCGATCGCTGATTTGGGGTAGTAACATAAGTACACAGACATTGATTTCATCGCTTCCTGCTGTGAGTGAAGCGATATTCACCTCTCTTCCCCGGCCCCGCACAGAGATTCTACACAGATCGCAACCTTTTTACACGTGCCATGACGTGTTGCTCGGACGTCTAGATAATCTGCTTCTCGTGTCAGAAGTGCTGATGCAGAGCCTTCGCTCTCTAGTCATTAAATTGGCTTTTGGCGCTGAGCATCTCCACTTCAGCTGACGGTCAGAAACCAGCCCAGTGACTGACGCCGCTGGCAACGGTTTTATGTCCGTTCAAGCTCTTCTAAAAGATTGTGATGGGGTTTGGCCCTGCGCGTTTCTCTTCTCTCACGATTTGAGGTGATCTGCACTACCTCCGTGTCTCCTGACGGCTTTGCGTGCCTCCATGGAAGAAGTAAAACCCGGTGAGGGAACGCTTGATAATTGGCGCATGTTCTCCTTACCGGATGCTTTATGTTCGCAAATGAGTAAATCCCAACGGCTGTTGTGTTTCAGTGAGCTTTGGAATGTGAAGACGAGACTGCACGCACTTCTGAGTCCATAGAGACAACGCAAATTGTTCAACACATCCAGGATTCAATGCACGTGTATAATCGAAGGAATTCCATCCGAAAAAGAAAACAGGCGGTTTTCAAAGATGTGAAGGTCCGGCTCGATGGCACACGAAACAATACGTATTTAAATGATCTACAGGGATCTTGTGGGTGGTTAATAATGTGTTCACGAACAACGGGAGAAATACCCAAGCCGAAAAAGCTGATCTCGCCACGAACGAAGTTTAGCCCTAGGACTTAAGTCACGAGTTAACATGGGTGTAAGCAGTCATAACATTCGGTTCTCTCTCTCTCTCTCTCTCTCTCTCTCGCTCTTTCTAACTTTTGGAAGCTCGTCTGAAGGAAGGGAATTCCGAACTTACGCAAATACTTGTAAAAGAAACAGAAGTGAAAGCACTGGGGAGCTTTGGGAGGTGGAGGAGGATGAGATGGCGATCAGATGGTTTCCGCTTCGCTTCTCCGAAATCGATATCAATACCGGTCTGGATTTCAATGGCGCCAATCGAAGCCTTTAGTTGGCAACATTGGACAGCACGGACAATATGCAGAAATGTTCAATTGTCCGTTTGCGCCGATTTGCCGATTAGGTTTATCAGTAAAGGTGTGATGGCGACAGTAGCCGCTGTCTTTCTGCGCCGTCCACTAAGGTCAGCAGGGACAGGAGAGTTCCAGACTGACCTGCGAGCAAGGCAACAGCAGCTGCAATGTGCAGATCACAGCTCACCCTGAGCGCTGAATATCAACGACTCCAGCTATTTCATTTACCGATGCGAAGATTTGCAGCTGTCCCTCGCTGGGTATAGAGTGTGGATCTACTTGCCGGAGTGCTCACAGTTGAGCAGTGAACACAGCTAGCACGATAAGACTCGGCGACTGACCAGAAAAGAGAACCAGATCAGCATTACTTTCCTCCTTTCACAGTCTTCTCATTTTAGAGTGCTTCGGAAACCTTCACGACCTTTTCTGAAAACCACCGGGCATGGCCTGGATGATAAAAATATCTCTCCCTTCGCGTCGACCGAACAAGTTGAAAGTTGCGGGGTTAAGGTCAAGTTGTGAACCTACATGTATAACGCCTCGAGTCTCAGAAAATCACGGAACTGTGTTCTAATGATGTTATTTTTTCAGGCGGGATGAGATATAAAGCGATCGTGTAATAGCCTGGTTAAAAACCTTAACACGGTTTCCAACAGATTATACAATAATTGTAACCATGCCGTAGGTGACCCAACCGTATGTGCTGGCATGGGGCGACGCCACCCAACTACAGGGCGAAGTATCTAGTAGCTGGGTGCAAGCTGTCATCAAAGTGCCTGGTGATAGCTTGTGCAAGTGCAGGTGTGTGGTAAATTTGACTACTTTTACTTCGATCGCGAGGTAGAGCGTCTCCGCTCCTTGGTGTTTCTTTCGGCCTCCATTCGTGTTTGAGTCGCTTCTCCTCTATATGATTTGCTGACTCGCCCAGTCAAGGAACAAGCCCCCCGCATTTCATTGGAAGGTTAATTTTAGATCGCCGCCAAGGGTAGTGCGAATGAAATGCGACGTCAGTCTAAGAGCTCAAAAGGAGAGGCACAAAGCAGGCGCCGATTGCCGATTCTGTCGCTCGCGATCTGGCACGAAAACTGTTTGCCTCGCTGGAGCGAGCAATGCATGAACAGCATACAGTTCATGCTGCCAGCTGGGGCCGGGGTACACAGGGCGCACCACGCATAGGGCCAGTCATACAGGGACCGGATGCCTGTTTTGCAGTTGCATGCGTCATCATCTCGCAGCCCCGGATAGTAGCTAAGCCATCTCCCACAATGTAGATTCTACGCCAAGCTGGCCGTCTCCCCGACATTACATGGGACAACTAACAGCAGCTGCGAGTGTTGCAGGCCAAGACTTGACAACGAATATGCCAGGCAGTCCCAGTGTACGTGGTGTATGGTGTCTCAACGCATTGGAGCCCGAGACACGGTGAGCTGTGCACTTACCTGTCTGCGCCAGTCTGCGCCATGTATACGTAGTTTCCCACTCTAGTTTCCTGTATGTAAAGGCCCGACATTCCTGCACAGGAATTTCGTGTTTCAACCCGTTAACGCGGTTAACGTTGTTGACTAATTCCCATCCCAGGCGCTACTCTTTGTCCAAACGTTTAAAGCCGCTTTGGCCGTGGCGTACTTGCCCGATTACGACTCATGGCCAAGACCGGTGGTGACGGGCATACCTGTGTGTCCCGCTGTCGAAACGACCGACGTGTTTAATTTACTCCACCCATTCCTAAATCCCAATTTGGATCAATTATTCTCCACCCCGTTCCACAAAGATCGGCCCTTAAAGAATGCAGATGTGATACGGCGACGGCTTCAGCGCGTGCCAGTGTTTTTTCCCCAGCGTTCTAGAATGTAACTTTGACATGCAAAATGACGGCTCCTTGCACCAACTCACGCCACGCAGCGTATGTTGGTTGTGTCAATGCTTTCTCTGTTTGTGGCTGGCAACGCCAGGGTTGGGGACAACAGCTTCTCCAACGCCCTTTACCATCTTTTATCACACATCATCCCCGGATATCTACCAGTTATTGACTTGGAAGGAAGTCTTCGGGAGAGCTCAAAAGCTTAGAATTCGAGTATAGGCCGAAGACCAGCCTTAGTGGCGGGACCGTCGACACGCTTACCGTGAATCGAAAGCGTAACAGCTCGCACCCTCTACAATGGACGTGATACTGGAACGCGTGGGAGCGGGTGACCATGCTTTCTACGGCCTACACATGCACAAGTAGCTTCGACATGCACAATTGCTCCTGATGCTCCTAATACGCCACTTTGCATTCAGCGTTTGTCACGTCAGCACAATCTATTCATGGAAGAATGGCTCGCAGGCTAACCCAGCCAGTTGGAGGCAACAGCTTTCCCGACGGCTTTCAGGTCTTGGTCTAATATTACCGATCAACTATGGATGTCTACCAGATATGGGCTTAGCCGCAAGCAGAAGTCGCCCGGACAGCTCAAGAGGTTATGTCAAGTAAATCGAGTCTCTCTTTCTCTATGGTATGCGTGGCTATTGCGGACAGTTCTGGGTGACCGCAACGGAAGAAAAGAATGATGTCTCGCCACCAACGAAGCTTAGCTCTTTTCTTAACGTCAGGAGTTAACATGGTTGCAATCGATCATAACATTCTCTCACTTTTGGAAGCTGCGATGAAGGAAGGGAATTCCGAACTGTGCAGGTAGGACAGGATTGACAGGATTGACAGGATTGACAGGATTGACAGGATTGACGAGATGTCTGCACAAGAAATGTTCAATCGCCTTTGCGCCGATGTGCCAGTTGGGATTGTCACTGATGTCCGTGTGCACGTGCGACCGTGAAGATGTCCTCAGTCTTTCTGCGCTCTCGACTAAGATCGAAAGCGGGCAGGCGAGATCCAGAACGGTGAAAAGGCAGCAGCAATATCCCGATCGCTGTTCACCCTGAGCGCTGAAGATCAACGACTCCAGCCATTTACCGATGGGAAGATTTGCAGCTGTCCCTCACTGGGTATAACGTGTTGATCCACGTGAGAGAGTGCGCACAGTCAAGCAGTGAACACAGCTAGCACTACACAAGACTCGGCGACCGATGAGAAAGGTTGACCAGAACAACACCACTTCATCCTTTCACAGAATTCTCTTTTTGGAGTGCTTCGGAAATGTTCCCGACCTTTAATAAATTCCCTTCGCGCCGAGCATGGGCAGGATCAAGAGAATAAGCTCTCCCCTCGGGTCGAATTTAGGAGTTGAAGACTGCGTGGTTGAGGTCGAATTGGGGATTAATTTGGCACCCAGAGCCTCAGAAAATCAGGCAAATCACCTCAAGGCCAAACTGGGACCTAACTTTCCTCATGACAGATGCACGATAAGGGTTTCCTGCTTCAAAATTTATACAAACTTTCGACCGCCCGATGCCATGCCTGATCAGTGATGCAGCCTGCGTTGGCACGGCGCAACCCAACCGCGGGCAAAAGTGTCGAGTAGGTGCTTGGAAAGACATAGTTGAGTGGAGCTCGCGAGCTAATCCAAGCAGGTGTGTGTTTTGCTCACTGCGATCGCGTGAGCTCGAGCTGGAGAGTCTACTTAGGCCCCCTGCACGGTTGAATGGATGTGTGGTCGGGTGAATCGCCCATTTTGGAAAGATCTTTCTGGAAATCCCACGCGTTTCACTTAGGCTAATTTAGAGCTCTGCGATCGCGGCATGGCAGAGTGCAAACGAAGTTGAACGTCCGATTAGCTCAAACGTGAGAGGCACAAAGCAGGCACCGCCGGACTCTCACAATAGCGGCGCCGTAAGCTGGCGCCGTACCTGTGCCAAAGGCCCATAATAAATATGACGAGCTAACACAGGCGTGCCGTCCCGGCCCTGGTTTCCACATGCCAGCCACAAACGGTCGGCCCGCTGCCAGTTGGTGATCTACGTGTATCATCTTCTCGGTACGCTAACCCGCCAGGCTAATTATCTCCCAAACCACTACACAACATGCCCACCGAGACTGTCGCTTGTGCTTGACCATCATGTCTCGGGTACGGGGCTAAGAAGTGGTTGAGAAACGCAATTCATGAAGTGGGTTATCGCCTTGTCGGAACTTTACAAGCTGGAAGCTGTGCGGTAGAGGTGGACAGCGAGCTCGGTTGGCGAGCACCACGTGTCTCGTCTTTCAAATGTCTCAACGGCTCTCACTACTCTCGTGCCTGCTGCGATGTTCCGGTAAAATAGGCCAGGAATGCGAGTGCTGTTTCCGATCACGAACGTTTCACAAATAAACAAAGAATGGGCCAAATACAAGCTCAAAAGGGCAGAGCCGTTCGTCGGCATACCCAACGCATCACCCATCCGGGATTCCCGACTTCCAGCAATCAATCCACATACACTGAACGTTGTTACATGTACATGTAGTCTGCGAATGAGAAAAAGAAAAATGTGACAATGTGACAGCTTGTCACGTGACCGTGGGTCCTCCGTGCTGGCTATGTACATGTATAGCGATCGATGAGTCGCGGTCGTTGGTGTCGTCGCAACGATCGCGACTGGAAATCGACCCAATATAGGGTTTGGACAATGAATCGTGGTCTTTGCCTTTGGTGTCATCAAAAAACCTGGCCCTAAGAAATCAGTACTCTATATCGGAAACCTGAGCCCAAAAACCCACGAGGAGAACCTTCTCCAATTTATCGAGATGAGATCGAAGAGTGGTACAAAAAAATTTCAACTCCAAAATCTTTGGTCGTGAGAACAGCACTGATCCCGACATGATTGGCGCCCGACTGACCGTCGCCAGCGGTGATGCGGATGTCGTACGAGCTAGCAACCTTTGGCCTCGCCCAATATATGCCCAACCGTGGAATTTTGACCACAGGGAAGCCAAAAACATGGCTCCGGAAGAGCCATCTTACTGGCGAACGTTAATCAACCCAAAGCACAAATCAATTCACATATTTTAAGACCCAATGCACCGTCCTTTACCCCCGGAACAAAACACATGGAAAAGGCTTGAAGCGAAAAAACCGCTATATTGTTGAGCTGCTACAATTTATTTATTTTGTTGTTGATGTTTTTGCTTCTCAAGGCGGCGACAATCGCCCTGAGCTGTTCCTCACCAATCACGGGGACCTGCTTCCGTTTTCGTCAATTGTTTCTCCAGTGGCTATCTTGCCTTCAGCCGCTTTTGACCGCTTTTCACCGTATCCTCCACTGCGTGATTCTTACCATGTGAAGTACAAGTGCTGTTTCTACACGTCTACAATCTGTGTGCTTCATACCCGTGATTCAGCTCTGGCGTCGGTGTTTGCATCTTCCTTTCTCTCTCTTTTGAAAGTCCGTTCTGCCATTTTGTCTCGTCTACGTGTGCCTCGTAATTTGCATTTCGCCGTGTCTGTGTCCAACCATGCGTTGTCAGTTTGGGAAGCACTCCGTTGTCATGGCCAGATCACCAAGAGTGACGGTCATGGAATGGAAGTTGAGATCCGTACTGTCATTGGCTTCATGAAATTGGAGGGTGTCTTTGGATATGAGTGGGACGTCTGTAACTATGACTTGAAGTTCCATCAAGTGACATCTGTGTCGTATCGTCTTTTGTCCGCCAACGAAGGACGCCTACGTGTCAGTT
>JAOWAR010160333.1:0-10534 GCA_028571005.1 Clathrina lutea
GAGGATGACCTTCGTCTGAAGGATGTGAAGTGGGTTTTTAACCCACCGGCAGCACCGCATATGGGAGGTGCGTGGGAGCGCCTTGTTTAGATGGCTAAGCGTCAACTGAAGGCCGTCGTTGGAGATCGCCTTGCAATTGTCGGACACTTTGAGCTTCGCACTGTGGCAACTGATGTGCGGGCTATTATGAATAGTCGTCCCCTTACACCGGTCTCATCTGACCCTCAAGAGTTGGAGGCCCTAACACCGAATCATTTTCAGCAGCAACGCAAGTTCATTCCACTCCTCCCTGGAGTATATTTGAAAGGAGATTGCCCGAGAGGGTGCCAGTGGAGGGAGGTGCAGTTCCTGGCGGATGCATTCTGGATCAGAAGCGCTGGCTGAAGGAATTTCTGCCCTCTCTGCAGCCGCAAGAATGCTCGACAGGGTCCTGTGATCTCAAGGTTGGTGACCTTATTCTTCTTTTGGAGGAGCAGCCAAAGTGTCAGTGGAGGATGGGTAGAGTGGCCGCGGTCTTCCCTGGAGCGGATGGTTTGGTGCGTTCAGTTATCGTACAGACGTCTTCTGGCCTGCTACGTCAACCAGTGTTCCAACTTTGTCTCATGGAAAGATTCCTGATTTTCTATGCACTGTGCATTCCAGGATGCTTTATGATTGCTAGCATGACTTACGATTCCTTAGTTGAGAAACCAGATGGTTTGTAGGGGCCGGGATGTCGTGTTCTGTCTTTTATATCGGGTTTTGTTCCTGTGTCCGTGTGTACACCTTTTCTATTTTTGTTTACGTACATTTTCCTTTTTCGGTGCTTCGGTATAATCTCTGCACGCATTTTATGTCTTTTCAGTGTTCCCTTGTGTTCCATTGACTGTCGCTGTTCACAGCGATAAGTTTCTTTTCATTTGTTTGCACTTTCCTTTGGCATTCATTCCTATTTCAAATACAACACCCGCTGAAAACGAAGGCGAGACGTGTTTGTTGGAGTGTGGGAAAGGATCTGGTGAAGTCGTCACACGGACAGTCTCCCAGACTTAACAGCGAGAGCAATAAGACGAGTAGGTGAAAGCTCGCCCATTGCAAGCCTAAAGAATCGACACCGCTTCATGTGCGTTAAAGTAATCCACGCTTATTGAGAATTATCCACACCCAGTAGATACGCAGCGCACGCTCGCCAACCGTTACCGGGGTATCTCTTTTTCTCGAGGTTCAGCAGGTTAAAACATAGACAAACAGACCGATTGAGTAAAATATACAGGGGTACAGAGAGAGGGGTAGGGGGAGAGACAGACAAACAGAAAGACGGAAAGGCAGACGGGCAGGCAGGCAGGCAGACCGACAGGCAGACAGACAGAGAGACAGACAGAGAGACAGACAGAGGAAGAGAGAGAGAGAGATAGACAGACAACTAATATACATAAACGTATCTAAAATGGGCAGAACGATTAACATACCTAAGTAAACATTGCAACGAAAAATGATTTGGGCTAAGGTATTTCGTATTCTTACATGTACAGGGAAAGCAAAACCTTATACCATGTATCTATCAAGCTAGCATTTCCAGTGATTGACGCCAAAAGAAAGGGAGACAGAGAGCAAGGGAGGGAGAGAGAGAGAGAAACTGAGAGCGGGAGATAGCGATCAAGTGAAAGAGAGAGAGAGAGAGAGATGTAGAGAGCCAATCAACCACAGATGTGAATGGAACATGAAGGCAAATGAGATATATGTACAAGCCGCCTTAGTGTGTATAGCACACGCGCACCTCGCGCATGCGTTTTCTACTCTCTTCATTTCTTCTCATTCTTGTTCGTCCTCCGTGCATCGCTTTACCACGAACAGTATTGTCGCTCTACACTGAATTCCCAGGGAAAGGCTCAGGCTGTTATTAATAGTCGCACCCGACGAAACAATAAACAATCCTTAACAGTAAAAGATACTTATGAACTTTTCACAAACAAAACTTAAAGGTAAACAATACTTAAACACTGCACTGGACATGGTTTGAGAGCATACACATTGTGGATTCAAGAGGGGAAACCAAAATTTTATTCAGCATCGAATACAATAAGGACAAAAAATACAGGCCAAAGAAACAGACAGACAGACAGACAGACAGACAGACAGGCAGAGAGGCAGGCAGACAGACAGACAAACAGACAGACAAAAGAGGGGCACAGACAGACAGTGACACAGGCAGACAGACAAGCAAACGGACAGAAAGACAGATAAACAAATACAAAGACACACCAAAAGAGAGGCAGAGAAAGTGAGAGAAAGAGAGACATGAGGGGAAGAGAGAGTAATAGAAGTATAACGAAGCTGACCGGCCGTTCAAATTCATTCTACTTCCGTTACATTTAGCATTATTTGATTTTTAATACGTAAGTGGAGGCGTTATATGCTTATTTTCTATGGACATTCAACTCCCTGAGGGTATTGTCAAAATGCAGCTTTGGAGGGAATACGACCAATGCACGGAGGAAGAAAATGGAAGTCAAGGAAAATTTAAAGGAAAAGGAGAGAATGCTCGCACTGAAAACGTACAAGTAGCTTCCCGCTGTCGTATGAAGTTGCGCTGAAACTGCAACGCTTTCCACCGCGAGCATCACTCTGACATCTAACTAGCTCGGGATGACATTTAGTTGTCAAATGGCCTGTTGCAGCTACTTACGAAAATGGCCAGACCTAGGTATTGTCGTGTCAGAGAGTCCGTGGAATATTTTGCTGAACACGTGAAGCAAAGAATGAAACCTGTCTTTATCGGTGTCGAGCGAAAGGAGAGCGAAGTCAGAATTACACACAAAGCAGGTTCTGTCAGCCTGCATGAAAATCTACTTGTTTCAAGTAGATTTGTGATAAAGCACCGCAGTCTTTGCCTAGGAAACCCAGTGTGCTGTGAAGGTCTTCACGTTCGTTTATATATGGCAACTTTTCATGGCTCAGAACATTTTTTGGCAAGGCCAGCTGCCCCTCGCCGGGGGTCAGCTGGACGGCTCTTAAAACATCGACGTGATAGAAAGCTGCATATCCCTTTTGCTAGATGGAAAGCAGAGCATTTTTTCACTGATTAAACCTGTAGAGAATGACCTGTGATGGACATACACACAACGGGCATGTACGCATGCACACATGGCGATACAGCTGTGTGGAACCACATCCAGTCATTGTCGTGATTCTGTCTTTGGTTTCAGTTCTGTCAGAACAGAATTTTCCTTCTTTCCTCCTGGTTTGTACATAAAATGTTTGTACAACAGTACAAATGTTATCACTTGGCTCCAAGGCAGAAAGTGCTAACATGGTACATAAATTTGTTGTTCATCCTTTTTCCAATCTCCAAAATTCAACCTGACGAAGGCAAGGGCAACCTTGCCGAAACATCGCTACAAAATAAAAAACCGTGTGCTGGAGAAAATTGAGAAGAAAAATCGAAATAAACATGTCCCAGCAAGAAGTAGAACCGTCAAGAACAAACATGATAATTGACTGCACAGAGCTCCGCTGCGAGACTCCGTCAAGTCTTCCTCTACAATCCAAGCTTTACAACAGCTACAAATCATCCACCACAATGAAAGGTCTTGTAAAGTCACCCTGCCTGGAGTGTCTCGTCCATGTAAGTGCTGTTCATTGGCAGCATGAGTGGCCGAGAAGCTGTTCAGACGAGTGTGTGGCTGAACATATGCTCAGAACCTTGCCACATGGCAAGTCAATCATGGCGGACAAAAGATTAAACATCAAAGACTTTCTATCACTGATGGGCCTGCGAAAGAACGTCCCTCGACTGAAGGGTGCACACCAGCTGAGTGAGGCTGATGTTTTGCGCACATAACATGCTGCCAGAGTGCGCATTCACACAGAGAATGCGATCGCTAGGATCAAGAACTTCAGCATTTTCGAGCAGACCTTCTTCTAAATCAGCTCAAGTCAAGCAAGCAGATCAGTCAACTTCCACTTTTGGAAATAAAATGAAGAACATGAGGTAACTACTGAAGAGCAAAGTTCAGACTGCCATGCACTTGGAGATCCATGTGCAAGCTTCTTTCTGTTTCCCACTCCCTTCTGCTCTGCCTGTCACTTTATCTCTCAGCCATTACAGCATAAGTTGGTGCAAAAATACTTCATATAAAACATTTTTTCTCTTTGTGTTAATATTTGGGCTGTCTTCAGTCAAGAAGGGTTTTATCTAAGCATGAGTGGACCAGTATACAGACAAACCTATCACGACATATATCTCACCCATTACAGCATGTGTTGGTGCAAAAAAAACTTTTTTGTTTTTTCCCACCCTTTTGTCTTTATGTTCTTGTTTGGGCCATCTTAAATCTAGAATATTTTCCTATACGTGAGTGAACTGTACGTGAAGCCATAAACTGTCATGGATGTATCTGTTCCAGAGTTGTAATCCAAGCATATGTTCTGCTCGTGTTGATACCATAGTAGTCTGTTCATAATGTACACATGCACTTAGTTAGTGAGAGTCTCTGAGAATAACGTCAAGTGCTCTCCTTTGAGAAGTTTTTCTTCTTGCATGACTCTTATGAAAGGAAATGAATGGGGGAAAGATCAATTCATCCCAATAAGCAAGACTGAAGTGGATCATTTCCACCAAAAGTCGGCCTGGTCCTGACCATACAACAATGATGCACCAGTCACAGCCGGTGACCCAAAGCTGGTCTTGTACCTGGGTGTAATAACGATGTGTTTTTCAAGCGCACCTCTCCTTCTTCCAAAGAAAAAAGTTCTTGCTGTGTTGTTGCAGCTTGGCCAGGAGTCACATCTTTGTCAGTGGTTTAGAGGACATTTGACATCTAGCAATACGTTCCCAGGGTACCAGCGGCAGTAGCCCTTCGTTGCTTCAGCCGGAGAGTAGAAGGCTGCACCTTATCTGATGGTAGTAGATGTGAAGAACTTAAAACTGCACAGGAAACCCCGTCCAAGGACAAATCCAACACATGTAGGCAAAGCTGAAAGGGTACCAAAACTAGCATACAAAGCACTTTTATGTAACTGAAGTTGAGAGCTAGCCTAGCCAGTGCGGGAAAGCTCAGAAACCGGAAGTAAAAAAACAAATTAAAAGATGGTGTGGGAAAGATCCCTTTGACACAATCCAACTTGGACAAATTGTCGAGAGTGTGCATAACCAACATGAGCCGTATGAAATAGATTGGGAGGCTTTTACCATCATTGATCGAGCAGAGAAGAGACGAGAGAGGAAAATTCGGGAAGCATTTCATATACACAAGCGAAAAACAAGAATGAACAGAGATGGAAGGGGTAGAATGCAGTCACATGCGGAATGCTGTCCTGTAAAGCTAGCTGAAATTTTCTTCTTTTTTTTTCTACCTGAACTGCATTACACTTCATCTAGCCAATTTTGACTGACGAGGCCAGCGGAACAGTTTGCGAAACGGCTCAAAATATCTTGACGTTGTCTGAAGACTGGTGTGTTGGACTGATTATGATGGAAAGTAAAACCCAGTAAGGATTGATTATGCAAGAGTTAAAACCATGGTGTGATTCGCCATCCAGAGTCACTGGAAGGGGGAGGGGAAGGGGGAGGGGAAGGGGGAGGGGGTGAGGGATTTTCGCCCGGTTAAGGCCCCAAAACAAGCGGCAGGAACGGTAATAAAGTCATCAAGGCCAGAGACCAGTCAGTGAGAAGATAAATAGAAATTATCGACAGGAACGAAGGCCAGGATGAGCTCGTCAGGGGAAAACCAGGTAAAGACACTGCCGATACCGTGAGGGTCAGGAGAACAGAGACTGATCGATGAAGGGCGCGGCTGTCAACGAACGCAGGTAGGCCAAGGTCTGAAACCAACAAGGACGCGACCAGGAGAGGACGCAGTCGTAACGGATGCGTCCGAACACTACAGACTGACGTGAACCCGCCAGCCGACAACGGACGTACACAGTCATAGATTACACGAGAGAATTAGACAGATTAGAAATCTGAATTCAGACGTAGAAAATAATCCTTTGCCTGACGGCTGGCATGAATTCAGGAACAAGTCCGCGGGCGAAGATCATGAAACCAAGGTAAAACGAGGTCGGCCCGACCACAATCAACGAACGAGGTGAAAAGATAAAGCCATGAAGACGCAAAAAGCGCATGCGTAGTGAAGCTACTGCACATGCGCAATAGAGCCTCGAAGTGCCCATGCGCACTGAAAATGAAAAAGAAACAATCACTGAACCAATGAATCAGGAATAGTAGTCCGTGGGAATGTCCGTGGACCAAATCTCAAAAGCCAGGGTTGTGTTGCACCCAGCCTGAAGCAAGGGAGAATATAACGTTCTCAAGGACACTAAAAGGGAGGGCAGCACGGATCTCATCAAGGCCTTGGAACAACCGTGCAGAAGAGCCGAAGATCAGTACGGCCCTTTTTTGCCAACCTAGCAACCGCTATATTGCAGCCGAATGGTACCTTCGCTAGTCAAAGCAGTGCAGGTTGTGCAGGAGCACCGCACCGAAGTGTTTTCAAAGAGCGGTGTTTTCGACCTTTACAGCAGTTACGAAACGTCCAGGTGTTATCGCAGTGGAAAATATGATCTAGAGAAGCACTGAAAATGGTCTCAACGGAGAAAACAGTGAAGTGGACATAAGATGCTCCTTTGACAAGAAGTCTCATGAACCGACACCCATGCTCAGTTGGCAAAAGAAACCCCCAGGCTTTTTTTTTTGAATGTCCTTCCTTCGTGATGTGCCCCTTGGGATACACACACGTTGACGTACATATATTGCTTTAACTTTAAAATCCATTGTAGGGGTCAAAATGTCTAAGGATATTGTGATCAAGTTTTTTTTTTCAATGGGAAAGATGAAAATAAAACAGAGTTGATGCCGTTCTGGTGCTTGCTTCACTGCTCCTGCACCAGAAAAGTTGTTTCTTTTTTTAAAAAAGGGGAACAGGATGGAAGAAGAAAATTTTGCGGCTAAAAGTGAATGGGTGGCATGTTCCTCTTCTTGCCAAACACCTTGATCATTTCCAAATCTGTGTCCAAGTTCTGCTTTTCAATAACCTCAATGATTTTCTGAAAGTTGGAAGCCGGTTGGAACGTGCCTTTACAATCCAAGCTACACAGCTGAATCAGTTGACGCTTGGCAGAGCACTCTGCAAGTCAAAGTAAATTTCACTGAGCTCCTCATTTTCCTTGAGGCGAGCTTCAACGTAATTGAAACACTTGGCTTGTCTTGTTTCCTTCATAATTATTACTCTCCCAACTCACCAGGCCAAGTACAGCTTTAATTTCGACGTTTCGGCAACGATGCTGTTACCTTCATCAGGTTGTTTTTGATCGGAGTGCAGCAAAGTCAGCAAACTTATAGGGTAGAGCCTGGTGACAAAAAACCAGGGTAACAACAAGAGAATTGAAGGCGCTAAAGGTCAGAAAACTTATAAGGTAGAGGTGACAACTGATGCAACTGGAGAAGTTAAAGCTGCTAAATGCTTCACTGAGAGTGTTGAATCAGCTGAAACAGATCACGAAACATGATCAAGGCTCAAGCTATCGAATCCCGAATGAACGGGGGATCCTGTCGAAGAAGCGTACCGACTGCGCTGTGAGCAGCTTTCGCTGCTTAGACTGGAGGTCCATTAGGCTCTTCGTGAGTTTTTCCTTCCAGTTGCTCCAAACATGGATGCTGGGTGCGTACACGGACACCGGCAGCGTCGGAGTGGATACGGCTGAAGCAGTTGATAGCGATATTTAACGCATGCTCGGCTGCCTCATCATCCTCGGAGGGTGTTGGGGATGACTCCCTCCCTGTGGGGGAGCTCAGCGGGGGTATCAGGGGTATAGGGCTCGCTTCTGGTGGATCAATCGTTGTGTTCTGATCTGGTGGATCCATCATTGTGTTCTGATCCGCTACTCAAATAGGGGCAGAGTTGCTCGCTCCCCCATTGTTTGTCTGTGCCTGGGCTGCTGCCTTAGCCCGGGTGGTTGGGCCCTCATTTGACATTCCTGGGGGTTGGTCCGTGGGTTAGGGTTAATGCCAGAAGAAATAACGCACATCAACGACCGCACTCCCCGTACTCCAAAGGAAAATCCCCAAGAAGAATCACCAGACAATTCGAGTAAGAAGTTCTACTGAAAACGTTGCAATGCTATAGGCTAACAAATGTTTCGACGGGCCATTCCGTCTCCTCAGAGCAGCACGTAAAGCAAACCAGTAGTAACAGTAGAAAACACAAAGCAGTAGGTTAAGAAGGTAAGCTGTGAAGACAAAGCCTGAGCTATCACAGGCTGAGCTTAGTGTGAATCAGCAGCGCCTACTAATACAGAACACAAGTTACGGCCAACAGTCAGGTTTTTTTAGAAAGCAGCTGGGCAAGATTTTTCCCTTGTTGCCAAGCGACCAGGGTGGGGGGAGCGGTTCGTCCGGGTTGTGATTCCTCCACAGACATCTGATGTTGCCACTAATGCTCTGTACAAAACGGTCAAAGCGTAAGACGATTACCGGTCTGCTTGGTCCTGCACTAGCTGGTGTCAGGAGCTCTGCTGCCGAGGTGAGGGTCAGTCGTCGGCAAAGGTGCTTTAGGATCTGGCAAGGGTAGCCACGGGCAGCAAACTTCCGGGCTATACATTGAGTCCAACAACGTGTCCCTATCCGAGCAGGTTTTCCGGGCCCTCTAGCGTTCTCCCTTCATCACGCCAGGTCCTGCGTGTCTTGGATGATTCGAAGATAGACAAAGGTAGGTGTAGGCATTCGTCTCCTTATAATATGCTCTAGTCGCCAGCAGTTCTACGTCCAAAGCCACCAAGGAGTTGGGGGAGGACACTGTTGTAAACCTGAAAGGGGGTTCCGCATTGAGTGTATTGAGTAACCCTCACGGGTAAGGCTCGTCGTGTTCGTTGAATAGCAATGAGGAAGAGATGACCGTGATGATGTCATCAATGTACCTTCCAAATAACTTGCTCGATCTGATCAAATAATTCAGATTCGTAGACTCAACGGCAAACATAAAAATGTTTGGGTAAACAACTGCTGCCGCCTGAAATCTTGGGAAAGATTTTGTCTTGGAACTGGAAGAAATTATTTTCCTGCACCTTGGCCATGGCAATGGGGAGCAGATGCTTGATCCTGGGGGAGCCATCAAACAGTCGACTATTAACAAAATACTGTAAGGCTTCCAGCCCTTGGTGGTGGGGATGGATGTGTACAGACTACAAACATCCAGTGAGATAAGGAGGTCGTCATTGCTCAGAGTCAATCCCTCATCTCCTCAGTGCCATGGATTTAATAATGGTCGACGGATGTCGAACCACAGCACTCCAAAGCTCAGCGTGTATCCATTTCGCTACTCTCGCTAAGGGGCCTTCCACCAGGGGGTTTAATGGAGCTTTGCAAGTCCATAGAACTTTGGAATCCTGCCCCCAGGTGTCCGCAGAAATTTTGTAACTCGCTGTGGCACAAAGCCCTCGAGTTTCCAGGCTAGACTGCCACAGAAGGAGCCGAAGTCAGGTGTGCTTACCACTCTTTCATAGCAGGAGGGGTTGGCAAGATGCTCCAGACATAACTCCGAGTAGTGATGAGCCTCCATCACTACTGTAGTCGATCCTTTGTCGGCCTTGGAGATATTGATATTCTTGTGTTCTTCCATAGATTTGAGGGACTCCTCTGCCTGGGTTTGAAGCTAGAAAATATGGTGCCAAGCTGTTCAAGGAACCCCTCCAGCGCTGGAGAGCGGGCTGCCGTCGGTGGTTGCCAGACCGAGGGCGCCATACAGCTCTTGTACTTCCGATAATCAGCGTTGGTATTAGGTCTTCCAGCAAAGAAGACTGCATTCCTCATGCAATGAACAAAGTCGTGGAATCCCTTGACATACCACCCAGTGCCAAATTCGTTTGGTTTCACCGTTGGTACGAATTTCAGGCCTAAATTGAGTACCTGGTGTTGTCAGGAAAGATTTGGAGCTACCTAAGCTATTTACTCTTCCCGAAGGTCATTCAGTCTCAGACAGTGATTCCCTGATGTTAGTAATAACGCCTGGAAGAGCAAGTAAACACAAGTGCGTGTGCCAAGAGCTTTTGGATTACGTTGGTGCCTAAAAGGCGGAGGAGGTGACTCATCAGGGTCAGAGGAAGGGCGTAGGAGGTGAGTCATCAGGGTCACAGTTCGCTGATAGAAGTCAGCGACACTGCCCACGTAAACAAATTAGGCTACATATAGTTAAGAGTAGAGATAAGGTAGAACTGTTAGTTCACTTGTTCCATGATCAAGGAACGAGCGCGTTGTCCTGCAGCACGGGGTGGACGTTGTGTTCGCTCGACAAGCTCGATGTCAGCCTGACCGATACATGGTGTAGTGGGTGGCGGTGGCAGGTCAGCTACAACGTCAGTCACCAAGGGGTAGAGTGCATTCAGAGGTCGTGTAATGGTTCGGCCAGTGGACAGCAAGATGTTCGCCGATCTGATCTGGCCATCTCGGCTAGGTTGCAGGGCTACAATTTTGCCCAGTTTCCACATACCACGTGGTGTGGCATCCTGGATCTGCACCACATCGTTGATGTGCGGGCGGCGGTCAGTTGCTGGAGAAGAC
>JAOWAR010160344.1:0-10534 GCA_028571005.1 Clathrina lutea
CACTCAGTGCTGAAGTGGAGTTTCGAGTGGTTGTACCTTTCCTTCCGCTCTTTTCTCTGAGTTGTGCATGATGTCGTGCTCGCGACCCCTTGGCCGGCACATGAAGTGACCATCGCCTCAAGCACAACCAAGCCATGTCATCTCCATGCAGACTAATCTCGATGTCGAAATTTGCGCCAACTTGCCATTCGCGGTCGGAGCAGAGCCGCCGAGGTTGTGATGCCGAATAAATGTAATACACTTATCCGCCATCTTGAAAAGTGTCGCAGTGCCATTTAAGCCCCCTTCTGAACGTAGTCTACACAAGTCGGCTGTTAAAAGCAACAATTATCAAAACCAAGCCTTGGTCAATATCAAGGAATGGCAAGTGACCTGGTAACGGCAGTGTCTTAAGACTAAGCTATGCATTTATTACAAAAAAATGCGAGAAACTGCCAAGTCAGTCTGTAAGAGTTTTCAGGTTGGGTTTTACCTGCTGCATTATAGCGTTCTGTTTGGCGTTGTCGTACACACTAGAAAGAAACGATGGAAAACGTCAATGATTGAAACGGAAATTACTGGGCCGAGGCTCCTTCCATAAACGAACAAAATCCTAATACGCAAGGCACTATATATGTGTGAATCAAAGTGCTTAAATTGACCAAAACAGAAACTGTTAAAGGTCAAGTTACAAAAACAGAAAAACGTGAAGAAATACCTAGACATGAATGCAAGCAGGCAGCGGCAAGGACGAGGAATGAAGAATCGGTTTTTCTCGCTTGTTGAAGTGAAGGTGTGCATGGCTCACCGTTGGAAGGTATCGGACATCAAGGCAATGAGAAGGTTGACGAGGAGAATCGCCATCCAGGCCAGAAACGAGCCAATCAGGAGGCGCGCAATGATAGCATCAATGGTCACCAGATTCTGAGAACAGTCAGTGAGAGCCAAACTTTCATTCAACGAATGAAGTAATCATGCGGAGAAAATTGTTTGCAATGTGCGTAAGCATCTTCTTCGTGGTTGGAGTCTATGTATGCAAGTTCTAAGCTGAGACAGACACCCTGGCAAATCTTCGAAGGATCAAAATATTTGAAAATTACAACTGATGGTCAGTGGGCTTCAAAAGGTCAAAAGGTCAAAAGCAAGGTGGGGATTTTAATGAACTAGCAAAATGGGGAGGCCCAGCACCATTCCCGGCAGGCTGGGTGCTTGATCTGTTCTCACTCGTTTGATGAAAATGTCTTCACAAGGGGATTTGATGTTGGTAATCATTTCTTAGGAGCGCAAAATTTCATTTGTTGTGAACGGACAGAATGTGTCGCTAACATGCTTGAGATGATGTTAATTGGCAATGCGTAATTGACCTTTCGTCCATCAGGAAAGTCCCAGTCGTCAGGTAGTTGTGAAAGAACGCATGATTCTCACCACAACCAGAACTTTATTCGATTCTGTCAAATATCTCCATTGACTAACCTGAACCGAACCTCTCCATATATTCAAAAAGCTTGACTCACCGATATTACTTCTCCTTGGCCAATAGACAGGAGGAAGAGCTCAAAAATCAACTCGGATTGATCCGAAAATCCAGAAACGGCAGAGGCGGTGCTGTTCACAGCTGGAGTTGACTTGCGGTCACCGAAGAACACCCAAAACCCACACGCTATTCCAGTTTGGGACAAAGTGAAGGCAGCTTATCAATGTGCACAAAAACTTCTTCCATATAAAACAGGTCAGATAAATTCCTGATAATGGTGCAGACATGGCACTGATAAGGGCCAGCTTGAGAGGGAGAGACAGACGGAACAAGCTAGTGAAGGGGAAGGATAGAGAGGGAGAGGGAGTGAGAGATCCTGGGGAGTGAGGGAGAGAGGGAGAGAGGAGGGGCAGGAGAGAGAGAGAGAGAGCAAGTGGGAGAAGACCATTTGAATGATGAGCAAATTAAGCATATTGTGTTCAGCCATCAGGCTGTCTTACTCACCATATGGAATGAAGATGATGGCATAGATCGAAACAAACTTTGCCACATCAGTCAGCATGTGTGTCACCATGACAACAAACGGACCTAGAGAATTTCAAATTGCATCAGAAACCGTCAAGTTCAGTGGGAAATAATCCGAACAACCGAAGGGTCTCACAATTCTGCGTTGATCTGGTAGAGAAGAGTCTTGAAAAAAGAAGTATTTTAGCTGGGACATTAGCAATGGGAACTTCAATCAGAGAAGAGTTTCGTTCACATGGGCTTACCAAATTTCTGAAAAGCTCTCAAATGTTTTAGGAGTCTCAGCCACATGAGAATGATGGTCGCCACCAAAACTCTATATCAGCGGAGAAAGAGGGAGAGAGAAAAAGGGAGGGAGAAAATAATGAGATAGATCATATAGGGAAATGGAAGGAGAGAGAGATAGAGAGAGAGAGAGAGAAGAGGGAAGGAAGACAGAGAGAAAGGTGACAAGTAGAAAGAGAGGGTTTTGCATGAGAAGGGACAGAGAAAAGAAATGACAAATCACAAAGCAACTGTCTTGCAAAAAAGAAATCGCTGGAATAAACCTCACGAGTGTTGGAGCTTTTGGTTCGACACTGAAGTGTTTTTGGTGCTGCTTATTCTCCCTGACGTAATCTTGGTACCTGACTTGCTCATAACTGACTTTGTGTGTCTTTCCAGGTATGAAGCACCTCCAAATTACTCCAAAGGAAAAAATCGGTTGGCAACGAAGTGAAAGCCAACATGTGAGTAGGTGAAATGCAGTCGAGCTGATGAAGCTGATGAAGCTGATGAAGCTGATGAAGCTGATGAAGCTGATGAAGCTGATGAAGTGAAATGTCTTTGCTTTCTTCTGCTTTTCTGTTGGCTTTGGGTTTGTTAATTCGAAGCTAGTGCGAGATCTTAAAGGATCGATGGACCTCAGATGTTGTTGAAACACAGAATCTCAGAGTGAAATGACGTACGCTGCACTGGTGCGTGCCACTTCCCGGCTTGTATCCAGTATGTCAATGCAGTGTGTGGCAATGGACGCCAGCATGAGAGCATAGCACAGCCAGTCAAGATAGTTCCTTATAAAGAGAGTAAACAGAAGGAGTGAAAAACACCCCAGATTTCATTTCAAAACAACTTTACAAAAGAAAAAGTCATGTCCATTTCTTTGATGAAGAAATGAAGAAAGGGAAGTGAAGCAGGGGAAGAATAGAAAGAAGCACAGTGGGAAAATTGCTATCGCCCCAACCAGGATTCAAACCGGTTACTTTGTAACTTTCTCAAAACATCTAAAGTAGAATTTGTCAACATCCTTCCTAATATTATTGTAAGCAATGCAGTGAATTCCACATCTGAAAATTAAACCAGTGTTTGCAAGACGTGTGTTGCAGTATGGTGTTGCAGCAGGGAGAGCACAAATTATAAACACTTGATTCACTTTAACTGGTGGGTAAGCGTGTGCTCCTGGAGCAGTGACCATAAACTTTAGAAAATCATGCCACTTCGATCCAATAATGTCTGTAGAATTATTCATAATCAAATCTCTCTGGTATTAGAGTAAGGCCAACCTACGATGTATACTACACATGAATCTCTAGCCAGATCCATGACTACATTAGTAACAGCAGCTACCAATTCCAAAAATTATCTTTTGTGCAGGGAGAAAGTTTTGAGTCTGTATTTTGAAGTATTTATTTTTTTACTCTTTGTCTTTTTGGCCATACTTGGGGTACATGTGCATGTACCGACTCTTTTTATCAGCCTCTCATCCTTTGTTTGCATTGCTTACAGTTTATTCTTGTGCCTCCGGGCTTAGTACATTTTTTCAGCTTCCTTTTGTTTTCACTGTGGCTGGATGGGAACAATCCAAAGGGCTCTTTCTCCTCTCATTTTCGTAGAAAACTCACCACCAATCAGCAAAGTAGGAGAGCCTCCACTCGATGACTTCGTTCATTTCTTGTTGAATGTAATCTTCTTCCTGGAGCGAAGAAAGCGTTGAAGTTTACCTTAAAATCACTCACGAGTATTTTGCTCCCTGAGTTCGTCAGTGCTGCCTCACGTGCTTTCGATCTTTGCTTCTTCAATTGCTTCACCAAAAAATTCCTCAGTTTTTCTTGACTACGCTTACAAATCATGATCTTCACTATTCTTACGTCTGGCCAGGCGGGATGGCAGTCCAAGAGATCTTTTTGCAGTGACTCAAGTCGAAACTGAACCCATTTCTGCAGGACAGGATAAAGAATGTGGAAAACGAGCTAAGTTCGATCGTTGCCACGGGGATTGTGTTTATTTTGTACAGCACATGTACCTTCCATCTTCAATGCCTTTGAATTACAGGAAATATGTTCTCGCCTCTGTACACAAACACTAGTGAGGAAGTGGTGGAGCCCTTGGCCAATCACACAAATATTATTCCTAATGATTGGAGCTCGAGAGCTCAAGAATAAGCAGAAACAACAAATAATCAGCAAGATAAAACACCACAAGAGCAAGGTGTAGCGAGAAAAATGGGAGAACAGAGGCTACCGCAGTGCCAAAATTAATTTTCAAGTTGCGGCTGACGGGAAAATCCTTCTGCCCTGGCAGGCATGAAAAGGAGGAAAAAAACGGTGGACAGAAGAACCCCGAAAGCAAAAACAGAAGGGAAAAAAGGGCAAAAATATAAAAAACATCAAAAAAGAAAAAAAAGAAAAAAAAGGGAGAGAACGGGAGGGGGGGGAGGGAGATTCAACGTGCAGGTTGACTGGACGCAACTGGAAGGAGCGTCTACGTGGATGAGCATATACATGTATCCAGAAAGTAGTGCATGCGCATCACAGTCGGCGAGAGCCAGTGTCTCACTTCGTTCAGTGAGAAGCTAAATGTTTTGACAACCTCAAGAGGGAATGAAAATGTCAAACATTCTGGTCAGAGCATATACGGTTATGGTCATTATTGTAAACTGTCACTTCCTGATGTGAGGGTGGTGGTCGGTGTCATTGCTTGCGCTTCGCTCACTGGCATGAATAGCGATCACTTTCAACATTTCTAAATTGCATGTTTTGGGGAGGGGTGGAGGGGTGCCGAAGTTTAAGAACAAGAAAAAAAATGATTAGCAGGTTGAGTCTTACCTCATGCTGGCGAAGCGACACAATGTACTCCTTGATCTCATTGAATATTTCGTATGCAAACATTAAAACGGCCAATCCCTGCGCATAGTGGGTGTAAAGGCATATGAACAGCTGTAACAGACTTATCAAGTGCTTGTTATATTGGTATTAGTATTTAACAGTAAAGTTGGCCGTCATCACGCAAAATAAGCTGATGTGACAGGACCAGTCAAAATTCCAAGTGTATGACGGACCAAGAATGAAGGACGCAGAGGTGTCTCACCCAATTTCTGTCCCTTTCGTATGTATACAAAAACGTGACATTTCAAAGCTACCCTTTCCTGGCAGGACACATCTGCTTTGATTGTCTACATTACCTCAGACATTCTGGGGATTGTTAACGCCTTGATTTTTTTTGAGACAAGGTAAATTGACAGCACCAAGAGGATTGTGATTGCCCAGGCATTTTGTGTTTGTGGTGATCTGTTGCTGACTTTGTTTCTTTCATCTCATTCTCTCATTCCCCAGGGGGACTCCCAGGAAAGAAAAGAAAGTTGGCTGGATAAAGCCCAGCAAAAAGACTTGAAAAAATTTAAGTCTTCAACTGGACTGATTTGAAGCCTAACAACAGACTGTAACTAACATTGGATGGAACCAAACAACGGTCAAATCTTTGATGTCTTAACACAAGAACTACTGATGAATTTGTTGCTGAAACATTTTGCTGTTCGTTTTTTTTTTTCATTCATAAAGTTCACTGTTTGTGACTTCAAAGCCACTGTTTGTCGAGCTGATTTGACGTGTCCAAGTTTGGACAACGGGTTGATGGTCAATGTCTTGACTGAGCATTCCACTGAGTGAACAGAAAAGAACTCTTTCCCAAGCAGGTGACATGAATTAAGCACACCACTCTGGAAGGAATTCTGTTCAACTATATTTCGGTCGAGCAGTAATTTGGCAAACACGGAGGAACCATTATGTTCTTTGCTTCAAACGGCCATGGTGTCTCGATCCTGACATGCGTTATGCAGCGAGCTTTCTGCAAAAAGCTCCGAGCACATGGAATTCAGGTGTCTGAATATCTTTGATTTGGTTGCTGCTTTGAGTGCATCAGCATGTGATCACGCCACGACTACCTTGTCCCTTGCTGATGAGGTGATACTGGATCGCCATTCGATTTCCAACGATGGGTGACTTCTGATGTCACACTGTCTTGGTCTTGAAGATCGATGCAAAACTGACAATTAATTGTAGAGAATGTCACTTGCTGTCTTTGACAGTGCCAAAATGTGGTTTTTTCATTGATTCCATTTTGATGTTGTCCACCTGTCTAACTTCAACTCGGAAAGGCAGCTGTTCTCAGCATTGAGTGCTTGTTTGTGTTTTGTACTGCAGCTGATTGCTGCGGGCTCTTTTTTTTCTTCTTCCCGTTATTGGCAACTACCTCTGAAAAAAATATAGGGTGATTGGTAGAAATACTTTCATGACCTCAACGTTTCAGATGTGATCGGCATGCTCAACATGTCTCCCGCTGCGTAACTCGGGCTGTAGTAGCCGACGACGACTTCCATCTCACCTGTGAGTTTATGACTTACCTGAAGATAGAGAAGCATTGAACTTGGCGCAAAGGTCACAATGACGTACCTCGACTGCAAACCGCCACTCCCGGCCACTGTAAGAATGCCGGTCCTCCCAGTCGTAAGAAACAGCCACCACCGTCCAAGACTGTTTAAGTGAGGAAGACATGCACAAAAGTCCCTAAGAATGTAATTGCAAACCCCAGCCCGGTTAATTGTGGATGATCATGTGTATCTACGCCTTTTCTTTGTACAGAGTTGTAACTGTCAGCTGTGCCTAGAGAGACCTGAATTCTAAAACGTGTCTCCCTGTCTACCATGACCATTGCTCAGTAGCAGATAAAGAGTGCCATTGCAAGAAGAGATGTGACAGAGTTATTGAAAAATACAAGTCAGCAGGACATAACTTGAGGTTTTTGCCAAATACACATACCAAAACTGACAGGAGGTAGATAAGGAGGGCCCGGATTGCGCCTTTCCTGCAGAGGAAGACAATCAACAGAAAACTCTGAATAGTAAGAAGCATGTAAATGGCAACCCTGCCGTTTTTCACGTGAAACAAAGAAAAGAAGAGAAAGAGGCCAGCAGTTGTTCCAAACGGGCTGAAAAGTTTAAACTGAACTCATTGAAAACTAACATGAAATTGCAATAAGAAATATTTGGCTGAAAAGTGGGAGAAAAAAAGAAAGGGGCACTGGAACAGGCTCAGGCCTGCAGCATCATGGCAGCACCGTTAGAGTGGTTTACATTACGGCTCTCCTGCATTGGTTTCCCAGCAATTGCGGCATTATATCCTAGCGACAGTCCAACTAATGCAATCTAAACAGGTGAAGTGGCAGAGAGCTTCAGGTCAAACTAACCTACCAGGCAAAATGGTTCCATTTGGTGTTGACGAGATGCAGCATGATGGGCGTCGTCAGAAGGTCATAGTGCTTGCCCTCCACCACCACTTCCAACTGGAAGATGAGGTTAAGTGGAGAAAGGAAAACATCAGTCTTGGTTTTACAAATTAGGTTTATGATGATATGAGAAAACTGAGAAGGACTGTTCATGAAAGAGGAATATTGGTTCTTTATCCATAGCAAGCTGAAGGGCCTTTTGTGCAGAGAAAGATTGGTGCGAAGGTTTTGTCCTTGCTGATAAGGTCTGCCCCCGAGATAAGGAGCTTTTATTGTATTTTACTGCGAATGACGACATACACTGTACCCTAAGGTATCACACTCAGCGGGTAGAATATACGCAAAAAGTACAAGCTTATACTTTCCCGAAGAGGATAAAAGGCCGTCAACAGATCACGGATGCGACTTTCATTTTGTCAATGCAAAACATGATAACAAGTGGATTACTTTCTTGGTGTGAGGACTTACCGGAGTCAAAGCGGAACTTGCTCCTAGTCTGCCTGAAGTCGAAAAAACCAGTTGCACTAAAGTTAGCACTGGTGGAGAAAAGGACATTCATTCCTGTCAAGCAGCCAACAAGTCCTGATGATGAATGAGAATATCTTCTGCTATTTTCTTAGCTTTGAATAACCTTTCTGATTGTCCCTTCCAATCCCAATTGTAACATGCACATGCTAAAGTTGTTAATGTTGAAACTCCGCAAACAAAGGTTATGGTTCTCCCCTTTTACGACTTTTTTCACCGACAAAGTATTGTTCAGTGATTCACAAAGAGTGCGATGTCTCCATAAATTTTCTCACATCCTTGCGGCCTGCTACACGCAGAAAATAAACTCTATACATTTCCCGACCGGAACCACTGTTGTGCAGAGGGCCTGGTTGTTGGTGACAGTCATAAGCGCTATGCTATTAATTTCAAGCTATGATTCTAGTGATCAGCCAAACATTTTGGATTGACCGAAGAAATTAAAGGCAGCTTTCAACTGTTCAGCATTAGATTGCTAATGACCTTGAAGAAAAGTTTGAAAATGTTTCATGCTCATGGGGCTCTTCAGTTCAATTTTTCCCCCGATCATTTAGCCATTCAACTCGGATAACTGTGCAAGTAAAAGTACTGATACCTGACTTTCTGGTTGGTGTTCGCTCAAGGTAGTTCAGCCAGAAGAGCTGAGTTCGCCTACTGGCCGATGTGATATGGAACTGACTGAGAGCTTGAACGGCCTGAAGCATAATGAAGAATAATGAAATGACGAAAACTGGCCCCCAACATCAGTGTTAGAGATTAAATTGAACACTTTCTATTTCATAATTATATGTACAAACATGTGTGGGCGTGTGTGTGTGTGTGTGTGTGTGTGCGCGTGCGTGCGTACGTGCGTGCATGTATTTGTTCTATCAGTTCCCACCGGTAGCTTTGTGGTGCAGGACCTGGGCCAGCAGTCCACAACAGCCAGACTGTAGAGTCCTCACCAGCCAATAGGGCAGGGTGTGCTTTCCATTGCAGAACGTGCTTACGGTGCTTCAATTCTTGGCCCAGGTTCAACTGGCACGACCGTAACAGTATGCAGTACGACAGTGCCAAGTCAAACACTGACCACACCACCTTCCAACAGGCATGCAGCGTGTGCAAATGGCGTTTGCACCAAAACCTAGCCAGGTAAAGTTCTTGTAGTGCCCCCGGACATGAGGTTTCTTCTGTACCCTTCGGAGTGGTCTTCTCACCAATGGCAGCCATTTATTTGGCATGATGTGTGTGCATGTGCATGTGCCCATTTCATTGACTGAAGCAACATGCTGCCCCCCCCCCCCCAGGAATAAGTGAAATCAAATTAAGAAAAGAATTGAAAGAAACCTTCCACCGCCAATTTTAGGCCTCACCACTTCAGGCATTTTTCGAATCATGGCCGTCATTGTCTTGCGTCCAAAGATGTCCTCATTTCCAGCAAAGGCTGGCGTCTTCAAGCCGAGAAGATACCGAACCGCCTCTGTCCGATCTAAGCATTGGAATCCAGTTTAAGAAGTGGTCATCGGAGGATCGTGCTCAGCGGCCTATTATTCTTACAGTGCTGTCATATAATTGGCATCATTGCTGAAATGAAAATTTTGGAGAGACAAACGTGCCAACCGAGGTTGTTCAAGGCAAAGGGGGACTAAGGTAGCAACTCAGTCTGTACTAGCACCAAGATTGTGTTACGCTCAGGGTTAGGTTTAGGGTCTGGTTAGGATGCCAGGCCATTTCTACCATTCATAATTTTCATTTGATAATGAAACACCTGCTGCTTGAGAAATTTGAACAGATTCCATAAGTTAAATCATTATGCTAGGATTATGCAACGAAAAATTTGCTGTCGCCAATTACGCATGCAACAACGTCCTTTCATTTCTGGCTGCTTGCTAAGACAAATTTCTTGCAAAAATAGAAGAAGAATCGATGGAAGTTTTCTGACAAGAAAAAGAGCACCCAGTTAGGACAGAAGATGCTTACCAAGTTCAACGGCAGCCTGAAGGGGCGTCCGACCTCTGTAGTCGCATATCTCAATGTCAGCTGCACGTTGAACCAATAAATGGGGAGATATTTGAATGAAAGGAATGGTCTGGTTCTCTCATAAGGAATTGAGTCGTACCTTACACCGACTCTTACCTGACAGCTCCACGAGGCAGTGCAGAGCACGGACTGCATCGTTGCGGGCAGCGTAGTGGACTGCCGTTTGCTGTTCGTTCTCAGAGATCGAGTTTACTTCCGCTGCATCGGAAAGAACAAAAAAAGTACAGTCCATGCAGCAGCTTGGAACTATGTCCGACTTGTGATGAGCTTAAAGCAAACTGTATGAAGTAGTGCCAGTGTTCAGTTGATGCTAAATTTCTCAACTAATAAGTCGTTTCAAAAAGATAAACAAAAGATTATCAACAACGTCAAGTTAAGTTAAAAAAAAAAAAACCATGCTTTGGCTATGCTGTGCCAGCCTTCCTCGGATTTTGGAAAAATCAGTTTATACTAACAGGCGATTAGCTACTTTGA
>JAOWAR010160355.1:0-10533 GCA_028571005.1 Clathrina lutea
ATGGCCTGCCACCTGCAGGCCGCCATCCTATATACCCAACCCTTGCGCATGCGTGCTGCCACCGTGCCCAGCCAGCATGCATGCACCACGTGCTCTCAAGAGCCGTCAGGCCAACGGGGCCGGCATGAACTCCAGTTCTCGTCTCCCTCGCGAGCTCCGCCGACGAGAACTACCACTGGATTAGTGGAAGCGTTCGATGAAACAATTTAGATGAGACAAGTTGTGGGGAAATTTTGCCTGTTAGAGTCACAACACGTGTACAGAGGTATTAGGAGTACCTGCGGCTGAACTTGGACTAAGAATTCAATTATGTTGTATATTCTGTAGATCAGAACAATTGGCAGGATCTATCAGCAGAGGGTGAATCGGGGAAAACTGAGCCCACGACTGAAAGCAACATCAGCAAAGGAGGTATCCCGCCGTGCCATAACTGCGGCAGAGTGCGTTCGGCATCATCAGATACCGAAGAGAGGCCAGCAAGCTCCTCATCTCGGTCCTTGCCTGGTGTGTTAGTTGAAATAAAATTAGAAAAAGTTATTTGCTGATACTGGGACTAAAATATGCGGCAGGAAATCATCTATCGGATGAATGTCCCCTGACTATCCGTTGCACCATTCGCAATACGGCATAGTGGGTAATTGGACGACTGTCATCCGCCAGGCCAATAGTTGCCACAGGTTAAGTCCTGGTGCAAGCACAGAGCTTGAGCTTCATCAAACTTTCTTCCACAATGAAGAAAAATTTAGTCCGTAAATTTTTCTCAGTTTAGTGCTTTCGACAGTTTAGTCAATCAATTCGTAAAGGGAGTTGTCGGAAGAAAACACCAGTGATGGAGCGATCCCTGTACCCTATTTAATTTAGGCAAGACTTCCTTCAGATTGTAGAAACATTGAGCTTTCTAACACTGTCACCTAAGATAGAGAGAGAAAACGCGGGGAAGGTTAAGACTGAGAAAGGAGAATCACGTTTGACAACCGCAGAGGTAGAGAGATAGGGAAGGAAGAAAAATCCTTGTACTCGGTCGGGGCCCAAACCCACAGCTTCAGATTTGCGTTCCGACACTCTAACCACCGACCTACTGAAACATACACCTCAACCAAATTATTCAATTTCGTTTTGTTCCGTGGGTGTAAAACATAATCCTGCTTTCTCCCTCTAAATCTAATATTTCCCTATCTATAATTTCTGTACTCATCTCATGAGGCTAGGGCATTCTAGCCCCTTGACAACTCTCCTCCAGGCAGGGAAAACGCTTTGCGAGTACCTGGCACAGGTCGCCATCCCGAGTTTGGATTGTTGCAGCCGGAGAACTAGGCAGTAGTGATGCTGTGGGCAGGGAGACAAAACAAAGTTGACTGATTTCGTTGAGGTGTGGGTCTCATTAGCTCAGCGGTTAGAGCGTTGGAGCGCAAATCTGAGGCCGTGGGTTCAAGCTCCACCTGAAGCCAATAATTTTTCTTCATTCCTTGTCTCTCTGCCTCTGCGGGTGTGAAGCGTGATTCTCCTTTCTCATCCCAAATCTTCCCTGCGTTATCTCTCTCTATCTAAAATTTCTGTGCTTGTCTCGTGAGGCTAGGGCATTCTAGTCCCTAGACACTTCCCCTCCAGCCAGGAAGAGCGTTTCGCGGTGCCTGGCACGGCCAGCCATCGCGAGTTCGGATCGGTGCAGCTGGAGAGCTAGGCAGTAGCAATGCTGCCATAGTGAGACAAAACGAAGTTGAATGATTTGGTAGAGGTGTGGGTCTCAGAAGCCCAGTAGTTAGAGCGTCGGGGCGGAAATCTGAGGCCGTGGGTTCGAGCCCCACCCGAGGCCAATGATTTTTTCTTCGTTCCCTCTCTCTCTGCCTCCGCAAGTGTTAAACGTCATTCTCCTTTCTCGTTCAGTCTAGTTTGGTTGTCCATACTACCTCCAATGGGGAGAATCAACCGTTTAAAGCTGGAGGATGAACAGGTGTGTGTTTTAGAATACTTTCTGGACATTTGTAAGCTGACAGAACCTTGCCTACTTTGTTCGCTGCTGCTTCAGATTTATCACCCAGAATGGCAGGGACCTGCCAAGTGGACCTTTTTGCAGACAACTCCATAACATGCCCCGTTGTAGATTATGACTGTGCGACACTGTCATCGACAGCCTCCAAGGAGCTTCGTACCAAGCATGGTCATAATAAAGTTCCAGCCTGGAACTGTATCAAAGGCAACCAAAGTCAGAATAGAGGAGCGTTTGCTACAGTCTACACATCGGAGTGGTGCCAGTGATGCCTTTGGCCCTATAATTTTCCTCAGTCCACATGACTTGAAGTTTCACAGGAAAGAAGACATCATTCTCAAGTTTCCACCTATGAAGTGGCATCCTCAGTTCTCAACTATTTGACTCCTCTACAGCAAAACGTCGCATTCTCAGCCCCTATCCTGGAAGGATATCACCAGCGATCCTGAGTATGATGTCCAAATACAAGACAGCAAGATATCGTTCTCAACCGATCACTGCTCCGCCTTCACCATCTGCTTTCGAGAGCTAACCAACTCCTTGCTCTTTTACTTGCAGTTTCAGCGGCCGCTCACATTGTCTGTTCTCTTCCAGACTATGCCCGCGGTGAGCCCTTTGTCAGGAACGCTGCGCATTGTAGCCTGCATGCCTAGCGCTCCAGCAGGTGATGACGGCCTCTTTGAGACGGTAGAAAGCCAGCAGATTCCATGCGTACGTGGGGATTGGCTCAGCTTTTCTCTTCTGCCGCGTTCGTTCCGATTCAATAAAAGGCTCCAAGCACCTTATGAAAAATCATTCCTCATCACCTCCATGGACGACAGAGTCAAGTTTGAGGAGTTTGTATCTCCCACCCGTCACGCTACCATGCTCGGGAATAAGGTCATTTCAGTCGGAACGGTCGAATATGGCCGTGTCTTGCCATCTAGAGAGTTGAGTCGACTTGATGCTGGAAGTGGACTTTTCCAGGTGAGAAGATTGCTATTGGAAAGCCTAGCTTATGTATGAAATTAATTGGGCAGAGGTGGAAAGCCTAGCTTATGTTTTACATTAATTAGGCAGAGGAGAGAGCAATTTCTGCCAAGGCTTGGGCATTGCTATTATATTATTGACCAATCACCTCCAAACGAAGGGCATTGGGAATAAAAGATGTGCGCCTGTGCAACCACTTTGATCCCTGGCCGATGTACGGTGTCCAGTTGCCATCTAACGACACACCCAAGACAACAATTATTTCTACATAAAAAAGATAACGTTTTAGGAGAATTCAAATCTGGAACACTTGGGACCGGTGACTCATGTGTCAGGGCAAATGACTCTGTCCTGGCCAGTAAGCTGAGGGACCCAGTTCAAATCCTGGTAGAGGCATTGGCATCTTCCACTGTGCTTCTCTCCATTCTTCCAACTGCTTCACATTGCTTTCTGCAATTTTCTGTATTTTCTAACCTGCTCTGAACAATAGAGATCTGTTTTCAAAAACACCTGGATAGAATAACGTGGAAGAGAGAAATGCATATGTTGGCAGGTATGCTATAACCGAAACTCAGAAACATTGGGATGGAATTGAAGTCAGAGAGCGAACATGTCCAGAAGAAATTCTTATAAATTCTAATTTTAGATTGAGATAATGCATTGTCCAAATCTAAGAACACGAGTGGAGGAGCGACGTGCAACAGAAAATCATCCTTGGCAGATTGAACACATACGTCTGCACTACTAGCTGATGGACCCATGCGAAGCACGGATTTGCAATACTCTACCACCTTCTAAACCTCCACCATGTACCAACCCGCCCGCTCAACTACTGAAATCTCGCCGTTGGTGTCAACTTTAGGCACAAAAGTACACAGATTGTTCACAGGTTGTAGGCAGATCATAGAACGATTGTTGGTGCGAACCGAGGAGGACACACCATAATGTTGCCGTGCCACCGGCTGCATGTTGCCATGGTCATGAAAAATGGCCACTGGCCACAGCGCCAGCCGACTCTATACAAAAAGCAATGGCCTACCAGGCACGATTTCTTTGTTTCGTAAGAAGGAGAGCTTGGATTGATCTCATTTATTCCAAAGGACATGCACGCAAGCAGGAGAAATTCCTTATTCGGCTTGTGGAGTCTGGCGCATACAGGTCCAGCTGGTTTTGAATGCATAGAGGACGCAAAGACTCACATATACATGAAGAAAACTACATTGAAGATGGTGAGGATTATAATGATTTGTCTGACTCCTTGGAACCATTTCAAAAGTATCAAGGTTATAGCACTCCTCTTTTCACCATGCAACCTATGCTACCTGTAATCGTGCAACCTGTGCTACATTATCATCTTCAAGGTTCTAAGTGATCATGACCTAGAGTTTCTTTGTGCCTTCAGCTGAGGTTCAAGACTGTCAATGGACCGAACAGCTTGAGGACAAACACCGACGAAGCAAACCGCCAAAGTCCTGATGGGAAAAAGCCACCAATGAAGAACAATAGAAATTGCCAGCAGCTCAATGGAGCAGGGAGAGGTTGGACTTCGCCTGAAGAAAACACCTCGAGCTTTCTTTCTAGGCCAAAAAGCATCAAGGAAGTATCGCAGATGGGTCAAAGTCTATCAGACGAGGGTACGGGGGATTCCCTTTCCGACAATTCCAGTGATGTAGAGAGTGATGCCTGGTATTCATCAGAGTACTCTGATTTTCCAGCTGCGGGCAGCTTCGGCAACATATCGGACTGCCCCCTCAGCGACACTTTCAGGCCTGGTGAGAAATATCAATTTAGGAGTTGCTAGGGGAAGGTTTGGAAAGAAAGTATTGATGTATACATTCCCTTCATTTATTTCTCTCCATATCAAGCTTTGCCATTTCTTTGCTTCCAGTTCTCCTCTACATCCTGCACATAGTCCTCTGCAAGTTTAGATCGTTCACTGAAATCAGATTGCAACGATGAGATGAGGTGTTGGTGTTTAGAATTCTGAAGCTGGTTAAGTAAGAATGTAATGGCATGGCCTGATGTGTGGCTGATACTTTGTAGTACATACATTTAAACTATAAGATTTCTCTCCTTCTTCCACAGGTGCACCCTGCAGTAGTCGACTGGCTGACCAATACAGCGATGGCTGTCCTTCCTTGACTCCAGATGATGGGTCTAGTTTGAGGTAGGGGGATCGACAGTTACAATACAAAAAATGACACCTGCAAACCACGGTTCTATTAGAAGTAACCTCTCTGTATGATCAGGACCCAGAATATACTATTATTGAAATTATCATTTGTTTACTAGCAGAAATCCACAGGCTAGTAGAGGAAGAGAAAGCAGGAAGGAAAACAGCACAATCAGTTCATTCTGCATGTTATATGAAGACGACACTGTTGAAAAATCTAAAGAGCGTGAGATTCCTACATGTGTGTGTTGTGGTTAGGATATGACCTTTAGGCTAGGGTACTGAACTTTGTCTAGCTACAGACAGTCAGCCTTTCAGGTCTAGACTACTGAAGACAGTGGAGGAGCTGATGTGGAGAGTTAGAATATGAAATAGAGGGGGTGGAAAATGAGAGCTACGGAAGATTAGTACGGTTTCACGTGGGGAAAAAGAAACATTCAGCTGGTGAGGGGAGCAGACCTGGAAGCAAGAGCTGGTCCAGATATAGCCGCTTGGAAATTTCGCTGAGACTCAAAAGTTTGCAATACTGTTTCCGATAGAAGGCAATCATGCTCGAAATATTCATACAAGAGATTTTGCAGATAGATATGGGCAACTATGTGCTGGAAGTTTTCAGCACAATCCAGGTGAGCATTCGAAAGACAATCATGCTCGAAATGTTCATACAAGGGATTTTGCAGATAGATATGGGCAACTATGGGCTGGAAGTTTTCAGCACAATCCAGGTGAGCATTCAAAAGACAAGCGCAGACAGCCAATGCGTATAAAATCAGAGGGTGAATGGGGAGGACTGTAAAGAGACAAAATTTTGGTAGGGATCAAATTTCAGCATTTTCGGTGGAAGTAGATGGGATGAAACCTTGACTGGATTTGTTTCCCTCACGACTAAAGATTGATTTTCGTTGTACATTGGATATGTACAAATACATGGGATAGAAAGTACTGCATTGTTTTCACAGTAGTCTCAACCCCTGAACACAACAGTACACCAGGTCTATGCAAAGTGAATAGGTTAATGTTTGTCAAATAATGGAATATATTAAACAAATTGGCAAAAGATAATTTGTTTCACTTGCATCATAAATTTCTGGATTAGGAGTTTATTTTGACACACAAATTTAAGGTCGTTCTGGATGGTCGTTGTGGATGTTGCTGCCACCTGCATTTTTGTCCAACTTTTCACCAAGAAGTTCATCTTATCCACCCAAGAAGCTATATTTTCTGAAGGCTTAAAGTCAACGGCTTAAAATTCTGAGGCGCCAAATGTCATGTGATCAAAATGATGACATCACAACACTATATTTAGCAGGACAATGACGAAAAACAGAAATTTGGGTTTATCGTCACAGCCCTCGGCGCGATCCGCCTGAAATTTTCTCCGTGGGCTCCTGTTGGTAAGCGACAGGAAGGCGTGTGTGGGATTTTTCATAACCATATCCAAACGTCAGAGAAGTCGCTCACAAGTCTGGAGTGGTGGCCCTGAGCTTTAGCGAGATAACGAGGTCTAAACTAAAAAAAGTGAGACACATTTCGCTTCTAATGTAGAATACGCATGCCAAAAATCGCCTCGATTCGTAAAGAGAGGGCTGCAGTACATCCAAATTTCCGACTTCTGTCTTTGTCGTGCTAAATACTGTGTTGTGACATCATAGCCTCAATCACCTGACATTTGGCGCCTAAGAATTTTCAAAAATAATCCGTTGAATGTAAGGTTTCAGAAAATATATAGTTTGTTGGGTGGATAAGGTGAACTTCTGGGTGAAATTTGGACAAAAAAATGCAGGTGGTAGCAACATACACAACGACCATCCATGACCACCTAAAAGTATGAGATGGAAACAACAAAACATAGCCAGGAATGCAATGACATCACATATGGCAACTGTGTAAAAGAGATAGATGGTGAGGAGACTATGCACAACCAGTAATAAGTGTGATCATTATTATTGATTGCTGTAACATTGTTGAATGGCAATCAACATTATGTCATTAGCAAACAGATCATGCATCAGCTTCTCTAGAGATATTTAATATCCACTAGGCAGGTCACTGGTATAAGCTAGGAACAAGAGCAGGCCCAACACTGGGCCTTGGGTACACCAGCAGGCACGATCGTTCAGAAAGAATATAAGACGGAGATGTACTCGTGTAGACAGAGTTTAGTAAGATGATTCCTAAATGAGACAAGATCATCGCAACCCATCTAAGCTTCATCAGTGGACAATTGTGCCAAAGCCAGCGTCAAATCTTGAAAAGATCAAGCAAACCATCTCACAGCAGAACATCGATAAGATTTTGCCACAAGGCGCGGGAATAACTTCAATCCTCGAGCGGCGCATGGAAACTGGCCTTATCATCCCGTATCAGGGTGAGATGTTGGAGTGAACTTGTTGGCAAAGTCTGTGCCACGTTATGGAAGCTTGATGCATAAATGGCTAGAAGCACACAGCCCAGTTGGTGACATCAGGTGCTCAGCTACACTCACTAAGCACTACGACCGCGGAAGGCCGATTACAAGTAGAAGGGATGCAGATGTACAAAATCATACAGTATAGATGAACCAAGATACTGATCAACCGAAGAAATGGAACTGATTCCAGAACTGAATTGTTTCTGATTTGACTATAGATCGTCGGTTGAAACGTTGCACTCATTCTGTCCAAAACAAAACAGCGGGATTAGTATCGGTATCTTTACCAAATTCTTAGTCACTAACAGAGAGGATGTAGTCAGACCTGGCAGGTCCGACTTGTCCTGTGACTTTGCTTCAAGCGGTCTTGAACTCGTTCCAGGCTTCTGTCATGCTTTGCTGTTTGTAGCAACCCCTACTCTTCCTTTCCAAAGTCATGTTTCATATACACACAGCCACATGCAAATCTAGTGTTGACATGACATATCTGTTTAAGCCTTCTGTAGGGGTAAGAAAGCTATCAACAAAAAGGACAGAACGTTATAGTTTCCACCTTTCTCATTCTCCTCTTAGTTCTTCCTTCGCGTCCTAGGACTTCAGATGGTGTTTTGAGAGAAGATAGCACTCTGCTTGTCAGCCTTGCTGGGTACTTGGTTGAGCGAATGCAAGTCGAATCGCTCGCGGTGCGTCTGCTGAAAGACATTACACCACACGGACCGGCGTATATAACCAGTATAACGAAGGTTGATGTCACTTGGCAAGTGGTTGCACTAGATGTCATGAGAAAATGGTGAGTCAAGTGGAACTATGCAAGGGTGTAGAATCATTCATTCCATGCAAGGACATCACACAAGCTGTTTATCACAAGAGTTCCATCTAATTTGTTCCAGTTGAACTTCATGAGCTAAGCTTGCGCTAAATGAAAGAGGCGCCAATGAGCCTGGCAGCAAAATCATGTAATATAATCCTAAGGATATTTTTTTGAAATATTTAAGAAATGATGTCTAATGTTGATGGAGATCCATGAATGACACCAGCTAGGGTGTGAAAGACCCTAAAATCCAAACGTTCCTAGAAAGACTCATCTCTATAGTGTATCACACTCTCCGTCTTTCCTTCAATCAGGTTTGCAAAGATTGAAATGTTCACCTAGTCACATGTACATGTATAGATTCTATTTTCTATATGGATTCTACGCAAAAACCAGAATAGGGGGAGAAAACTAGAATAGGGGAGAAAATTAGAATAGGGGGAGAAAACTAGAATAGGGGGAGAAAACTAGAATAGGGGGAGAAAACTAGAATAGGGGGAGAAAACTAGAATAGGGGGAGAACATTTTTAGAAGAAACAGAGCGAGTAGCCGAGAGAAGCAAAAATAAAAGTGATATGAGACCAACCAGCGAAAAAAGGTATACAAAACCCCCGGCCTGTAACTTCGACATGACTGGCCCCAGGGCATGCATCTAGTGCAATGGCAGAGAAAGACTAACTCAGGCAAGCTTTTTTTTTGGAATATCTAACTTCACTTAATCTTGTGCATTTCACTTGTCCAGGTGTCGGGAGACAAGTCAACCCTTGCACGAAGACCTCGTCCACACTCTGCTGGAGATGAAGGAATTCCGACCAGTTGATGTCTGCCATGAGCATCCACGGCTAGTAGCTGGTACAGCCGTCTAAAGTACAATCTTTCAATCAAGAGCCAGAAGAACTCAGATGAAACTGTGTGAAGCCAAATTACGTGAAAAAAACTCTATCAGTAAATGCGTGAAATTTCGTTTGTTTATCTGTATGCTGCTTCTTTTCTGATACCTGCTAAGGAGCTCAAGGATTCACTAAAATGATCCAGTTGTCCATGCACATGCATGGAAGCTGCTGGACAAAATTGAAATACCAAGCTAACTGTAGCTAATGCCCTCCCATGCCTTACTTCTTCTGTCGTATCTTTCAGTAGAAGTAGTTGATCAGATCAGCCCGCTGTCCCTTCTGGACTATTGTTCATGTAACATTCTCTTCTTCTATTTTTCTAAGTTTTCTCTGAATGGCTCTGAGTTTCGTGTGTTTGTGATTGAACATGTCAGCAGATAAAGAATATCAGAAGTGCACAGTCCCGTTTGATTTCTGACATGGCAAGGAAAGATATCATCACATTAGAACTTCAACATGGAATGCACATCTGCACTTCAATCACACAGATCAACCTAACAGCCAAAAAAATGTATCAAGATGGAGGTACATGGTTCTCAAACCTGGGAACGTTAGACGATATGACGTACAGACAAAATTATAACTAATAACATAAGGGTATCGAGGGGATAGGAATGGGTTGAAAACGAGAGGAGGGTAGTCATTTCAGAAAATCTGTTCTGATTAAAGGTGACATCCTGGTCATTTCGTCTGAATGTAAGGCAACCAAAAATTATATTAATGTTCACTAGGCTAAACTTGGGACGCAGCTAATTCTCAATACACATCTCAAGCCCCTGTATCCCAGAGCAACTTCACTTCACCAGCAGACAAAACGAAAAACCTTGCATGAACGACCGACCACTGCATAATAATGACAGCATTAGAAAAAGATAACGCGGGGAAGATTTAGAATAGGAAAGGAGAATTGAAATCGAAGGAAATGCAATGGAGCGTATACTCCGTGCCGAGGCCGAAACTCGAACCTGCGGCGCCAATTCGCCTGGCAGACGAGAGTTACCTGACTATCTGCAACGCCATCGCGTCACCCTCTACAAGAATTAAGGATGGGCTATGGCGCCGCTTCCTCCGTGCGGTCACATCTCTTTCCAATCTGACCACACTAGCTCGGCTTTGACGATTTGTTTCAGGGGCTGGTCAGTTCGAATCATGTTGTATGTCCTAACCGTCCGGTGTTCCCTCACTACTACCATCGTCCAGACCGCGGACCCCGTGTGGACGAGCTAGCCTGACCTTGAAACCGCGCTGTTGCCCATCCTAAGTTGTCCAGACCAGCCAAGGACAAGAATT
>JAOWAR010160366.1:0-10532 GCA_028571005.1 Clathrina lutea
GGGAGGGGGTTCAAAAGGAAACGTAGGAAAACGAAGTGTTCAGTCGTTGTCTGGCGCTGGTCAGTGCAACAAGACAAGCTTCTCCTCGTTGGCCTTCAAGGTTGCTTTGGACCGCAGAGTTTTCTTTTCAGTCTCAGCACTTCATCATTCGTGGCAGTTGGTTCTCTCATGCTTGTCGTTCGGTGGCAGCAGAGATCAGGTCTGTTTTTGGTGAGTGGACTCGTGCCCACTCCGGTTGTACTTTTCCTTCTGAGCCATTTGGTTTTTTTCTTCTATCTTTCTTGTTTCTGTCTTTCGCCACCACCGAAGTATCTCTTCTACCACATACTGTCATGTTCTCTTCTTTCGGCGATCTAGTTTCTTTTCTCTTGGCATTCTCGTCGCCGATTTCTTTGCTCTTTCTCTACGCTGCTGAACCGGAACTTGGTATGCTTCCAATTTTCACATAGCAACGCCATAGTAACTGCATCAATCTGAGATTGGTCGCAAAAAGCTTTGATGGCCGTTGCTCTGATCAATGTCGCCGGAGTTGGGAACTGTAGAGTGGAACCCGGAATAAGGATCACACCCATCGTGGGTACACAAAGCATGGGGATGTGCCATTGACACGTCTCTGGCACACAATGTAAGCACAGCGAGCGTATTTGCATTTTGCATCCTCGCGATCATGCAGCCGTATGCATTTCAATCATTCAAGCACACGCTGTTTACTACGGTAAGTATCAGATGCAATTTATGACAGTGACTCGGTCAAGATCTGTTTAAAACTTGTGGCTCAAGGCTAAGCTTGACTGTAAACACTAACAAACATTTGCACAGCAGCGCACGATGTGAAACACAATCATCATCATGCACCAACTTTCTCTCTCTCTCTCTCTCTGTCTCTCTGTCTCTCTGTCTCTCTCTCTCTCCGTCTCATCTTGCACAGCACACACTGACGAACACTGCTTCATTGACACGTTAAACGACGCAGCACTTGCAAAGCTTGCCCATGTCATCAATGGTGCAGATGTGGTGGAAGACATGGCTGCACTTGGAGCATTGCTGCAGCACCAGCGTGGCTGGAAGATTACAGCCTGCTTTGCAACATGCTGGCTTAAGTTGGAACTGGAGGAACTGGCTGTGGATGAGCTGGAAGTAGCTAGAAGTTGACGGAGAGCTGGAGGAAATAGTTGAGGGAGAACTGGAGGAACTGTTTGGGGATGAACCGGAGGAGCTGCTCCGGTGGCCGATATCCACTTCTTTGCTGGATGGTCAGCGAAGGCAGTCGTCAAGAACGCCAGCTGGTCTGCTCTCTTAGAATGAGTAGTTGAGCATGGCATCTGAAGCTTTCCCGAGTTTCGCTGCAGAAAAGCCTTCGTAATAGCCACCGTCACTGGGTTGCCAGGCTTGATGTAGCCATGCTGGCAAAGAACCTTTGCCAAAGGATCCTCGGCATCTTTGTTTGTTTTCTTCCTCTCCTGCTGTGCAAGCCGCTCATCAGCTTTCTTCTTCAGGTGATCCCGCAGCTGCTGCACCCTGCCTGGCTCAGTCAGCTGCTTGGGAGAAGAGAAGCTTTCTCCGATAGCATTTAGCCTTTTCTTCCGCAGCTTCGTTTTCTCTACCGACGTTGGCAGGTGGAGAATGCTGTTGAGATCGAGTGTCGGTTTTGTCACATCGCTGGCAGCCTGCTAGGATACATCACCTTCCACGGCGGTCAGGTAAACACTTTGCTGTGCGGAGATGGATGGGTCCAAGTACTGGACGTCTGCGCAGGACACAGCAGCTGCACGGACCATCTTCTCAAACTTGTTGAGGGCAAGAGAAAGCATTGCATCCTCAGTATCGGGCTTTGTCAGCGACACTGTGAAAACGTGCGGATAGCCTTTCACCCAGTCTCTGTTGAACGGATGCATGCCAGCCTTGGCAAATCCAGTACAGACATTAGCAGGTGTGAGAGCTTTACAGAAAGCACTGGAGATAATCTCTGGTACCATTCTTTTGTAGATGGGCAGCAAACCATTCTCCAACCTTGCGCATTGCAGGTCATGGCGGAGGTAATTTTTCACTGCACGAAAGCATGTGATGTCTAGTGGCAGGATCTCAGACGAGGTGTGAGAAGGGAATAAAATTGCATATATGCCTGCCTTCCAAGGGTTCCCAAGGACATCAGGCAGCATGACATGGCTATTGCAACCATTGCAAACCAGAAGAGACAACAGGGTTGGTGACCGATCTGTCTGGCTCTGATTCGGTGCCAGCTGGCTGATGGGATGGTCAGCATAATTCTCGAATGCCGCATCGGTGATGTAACCCTTGTCTGCGAGGACAAAAGATTACCCAGGCAATGTCCCTGCAAGCCGCCCGTCAATGACATGGTCTGCCTTAGCGTGTTTGCCCGCCAAGATGAAGAAGTGGGGCAGGTAAGAGCTATCTGCTCGAATAGTTGAGGTAACGGCGACGTGGTTGCAGCACCAGCATGACGGGAGTTTTTTCTTGTGACGACATAGCCCGCTGTCCTGCTCATTGTGAAGCCAATCTCATCCACATTGAGGATGAGGTCAGCCGATAAAGGGGCTCCCTCCTGAAAACTCTTCTACATGCTGTATAGCCTTCCCCAGCAACTGGTAAAAGACCCAACCAGTTCTGGGTTCAGCATGCCCATTTTATTGCGCTCCAAAGCCGCCTACGCGGAGCCGAGCCAGGTCTGCGAATCTTGCCTTGAAACCATCAAGCCAGCCTCCACCGGCAACAAAGCTGGCAATGCCAGAAGTGTTAGCCAGCTTGACGGCAGGTGAGCAGATGTCCATCCAGTCAAGCTCGAACACAAGATCAGCAAGCTTGACCACATGATCACGCAGCTTCTCCTCAACATCACGTGGCAAGAGTGGGTTGCTTCCCAGGCTGGAAGATGGTGTCAAGACCCCTGACACGCGCCTTTGCAGAACTGAGTAAGGCACTCCAAACATTTAAGAGGCCTTACTGATGGACAGTGCGCTAGTGCTGCAGCCTTCGACTGCTGCCACCAGACGATCTTGCCCGCCGTTTGTGGCGCTGGCCCAATCCAGACTGATATGCTTGGGCGCCGGCTCTGGTCTTGGGGCAGATGCGCTGTTGCGCCTGAATTTTTGGCGTGGACTTGGCGCACGTGACGACTGCTCTGGTCACGGATATTTTTCCGATAGGCGCCTGCCATCGAGGCTGGGCCAGTGACTGGGCAGCCTTTTTGGCCACCTGCAGTCTGCTTAGCAGTTTGTTGCGTGCCTGTCTGCAGATGGCATAATGACGACGGCATCTGTCGCGATTTAGTGACAGGAGACAGAGAAGGATACTTAAACAGGCTCCGCCATTGCGATGCCACCTACCTTCTCCCCAACTTGGCAACCTGATCATCAGTTGGCTTTTTACCAGCCTCGACCGACACCGATCCTGACTTCCGCTCGTTCTCGTCCAGCTCAGATGGTGACTGGACCCGCTCGTATTCGTCCGACTCCGAGGCAGATCGTCATTCCGGCTCGTCACTCTCACTCGACTCAGACTCCGAGACGGTCAGCACTGCTTTCTCCGTATGCGCTTTCAACTGTGCTGTCAAAGATTGCGCTTTGGGCAAAGGCGCAATGCTCGCCGAGCTGGTAATCCCAGTTTAGTGCGTACGCGAAACAGGTGGGCGACTGCGCAAGATCGCGCGACAATGTTCGTGCCAGTCCTTGACGGGGACAGACTTGCCTTCATTCGCCCTCTGGAACTCGTTCCAAGTGGGCATTCTCGTTCTCCGTCGGTCTTCCTGTGAGTCTATCATGTTCGGGAACTTAGGCAGAGGTAATTCTGAAGCCACAGAACATCGCTGCGGTCATTTCGTGGTCAAGAGACCGAAACGTGCCCACGCATACGTACATCTACGTACATGGCGTGTAGAACCCTTATCCCGGAACGTCGATCTCAGGGGGATGAGGGGGAGGGGGGAGGAGGGGTCATTGGTTTACCACCATCAGTGAGGAGGAAAGATCCATGAGTATTTTTCCGGAACTTTCGTGAGTAATTGCAGGTGTTTAAGTCTATCAGCGAGTGGGTAGTGCACCCGAGTCTCGCGTGGTTTTGCGATGCTCTCGATCATCCATGCCCATGGGCATGCTCACGCCCGTTGTTTTGCTCTCCAGCGATTTCGGCCTTTTTCAGCATTCGTTCGCCAGCTGTTGTCAAGCAGGAAGTGGCATGGTTGCCCAGGGACATCAGATGTGATATACTTTGTTCTGGGGCTTTGCGGAGTCTACATTCGACTGTTACAGGATGAAAAACGTGGAAAAATGTACCTGTCTTGCGGTAAACCCTTGCTTGCCTTGGCATTTTGACACACCGACTTGTTGTCATCAGACGAGGGGGAAAAATAATGAGGAAATACGGGAGATCTCCGTGAACGACCATTTGAGGTCCAGTCGTTCTCGGGAAATATTAGACAAATTGTAAAGCCTCTAACTTGTCCTAGGAGAGCAGAAATGGGATATACTGCCGTAGATCTTTCACAAATCAGAATATCGACCAATTATGCATATTGCACACAGAAGGACAGTTGCTCTATAAGAAAATTCAAACTTTCAGATAAAAATCACGTTGCGGCTGTCACATGACTTCTGTTCATGTGTATGACGAAAAGTACTCTCAAAGAATATTTGTGGAAAATTTCACATATCTTTGAGGTGCAGAAGTTTAATATAGGCTGTGAGGAACCATTTAGCCAGGATTAGAACCTTAATATTAGTGGGTAAATGTGATTTAAGAAGGAATGTCTGTGTATTGGGGTCGACCCCCCCCCTCACCTCCAACATAACGCTACGGAGAACAGCGGAAGGCCAGTGGATCAGCAGCTTCAGGTACCTCCACACAAGTGCTGAACACAGACGTTGGCACACAAATCCTGTCGCTTTGACACCTTGCCTTTACAATTGACACCTCAAATTTTCTTCACTCATATCTCACCCAAGCAACCTTACAGCCTTCAGTACTTCCCTACTACAATAGTATCCGTAGCTCCCCCCCCTCTCAGAACCTGATAAAGCCCATCGGGCGAAACGTCGTTCTCTCCCTCTTCCCCCAAACGTTTTCCCTTTTTCCTCGATCTTCTCTTTCGGATGATCCAGTTCAGAAAGAATAAATTACTAAGTCGCACCATCACCTCCAGCCTCCTGACTGGAACCATTTAGCAAAGTTGACGCAAAGAAAGACAAAATAAAGAAGCATAAAAATAAAGAAAACAATCCCAAAGCAGCCCTATCAATCCCTCCCCTTCTTCCCAATGCGCATGCGCACACTGCAAACACGCAAACACACACACACACAAAAAAAAAAACAGAAGCATAAACTGAGCACCATCGTAAGACGTTCCAACGCCTCCTGTTATAGACCAAAGGTTTCTCTGTCAACAGCGTTATGACCGGCTGTCAGGAATGTTGGTAAGGAATGGTAGGAAAATATCATTAAATTATTAGCTGGAGCGGTTTCTGCCCAGCATAAGCAGGGAAGGGCAAGTGACAGACTGGTGCTAAGAAAGAAGGGCTTGTAGACAGACTGATCATGCACAAGGCTTTGCAGACACGGAAGAGTAGATGACCAACCATGATGTTTATGGGGTTGAAGTCCCACAACTTGACAAATGCCACATCTAGTCCATCTGAGTTCGTATAAGAACTTGTACTTGTCGACAACAGAAAAGCGTGTTGTCTGGCCGTGATTAGATCAATCCTCAGGTTTCCTCATTCTTGGACGAGGTCAATGCTCTTCATGACTCACAATATGGTTTTCGCAAGAGCCGATCTTGTGCAGATCTGCTTCTTTCCACTGTGGATGATTGGCTCCTAGCCTGTAACAAAAAGCAATATACTGCTGGGGTATTCATTGACCTGAGCAAAGCCTTTGACAATGTTCAACACCAATCCCTTATGCTTCTTCTGCAACAGTATAGGCTTGGAGGTATTGTCTTGAAATGGTTTTTCAACTCTCTACAGGATAGGACACAGAAAATCTTCATGAAGAATGTCTCCTCCGACCCTTTTTACCCAACAAAAGGTGTACCACAGGGAAGTCTACTTGGCCCACTGCTATACAATTTGTATGTGGCCGACTTAGCGGCTACAGCTGAGAAATTTGAAACGTCCCTGCCCTCCTTTGCGGACGATATGACTCTGTATTGTTCCCGTGGTAATCCAACAAAGGCTTGTGACGTGATTTCTGCTGCCCTGGGCGCTGTCAATGCAAAAATCAAAAATAGAGGTCTTGACATGAATAGCGACAAAACGGTTGCTATGATTATACCACCAAGCGCTTCTGCAATAACATCCACGCCTACCACCTCCTGCGAGGGCAAGAGCATTACTTTTGTTTCAGAGACTCGGCTTCTTGGAATTATCGTCGATGAACGTCTTTCCTGGCGTCCGCATGTGGATGCTGTCTGCTCAAAAGTCAACAGGAAAATAGGAGCACTGTGCCGTTCCTATCGTCAACTAACCCCTCAACTCGTCGTTTGTACTTTATCTCGGTTATTCAACCAGATCGTGAATACTCGGCAGCAGCAACCGTTCCAAGTATGTCTGAACACGAAAGATCTCGTCTACTGGGAGTTTGGAGGAAAGCAGTTCGTTGTGCGGCTGGTCTAGGTTATCAAGATAGCGTGCAAACCACCGTAACCATTTTAAATATTCCCCCAATTGGTCACCGTTGGGCGCTCCAGGTGGGGCTCAAAATCTGCTCCTGGATTGTGTTCCAGAGTGTCGCAGTTTCACCATGGGTACAACACAAGAGGTCATGACCCATCTCTGCATCCTTTTCGCTCCTCTTCCCGCTCTGGCTCTGTTTCTTTTCCTTATCGTGCTCCTCTTCTCTGGAACGCTCTTCCTCTGAGAGTACGCAACTCATCCAGTATTTCTAAGTTTAAGCAAAAATTCCTCCAGTCTTTGTCATCTTCTCCTTCATTATCAGTACAATCTTAGCTATGGCCTTCGGAGTACCTGACTAATATTAACGCTTCCAATATTTTTTTCATTTAATTTCCTTTTCCTTGAACATTTGTTGTGATTTTCTCCTGGTAGGCTACTACTGAAGAAATGTTGCCAGCTTTCTTCTGAGCACACTGCCCAAGTGACGCCGTGGATTGTCCTCTCCCTCGGCTTTCCAGACACCATCTCTTGATCCGCCACCCTCCGTTTCAGCACAGGAGGAGCACACTCTTCCTGGATGAACGCCAGGGACATTCTGCCTTATGTTCATGCTGAAAGCGACAAGAAAACAGTTCGATTGCTTCCCGACAGCCATCGAAACGGAGAAAAATTGCCTTCATAGACACGGTATCACCGAAAACTTCCTTTCAATGGTAATCCATGACGCTCAATGCACTACAGAAGACGATAGCTTGAACCTGCGCGAATGGTACTGTCTCCCGATTTGATTCCTTAAAGTATTGAGACAAGGGGTTGTTGAAAGTGGCGTTGGTATTTGTTTACATTTTACTTTTTTTGCTTTCCGTATTGGCTTTTTCCCACATTGTCAAAGAGTGATGTTCACGTCTTTCAATTTGATCAGAAGCTGAACATTTGTCAGATCTGGTGGCTGCAATTTAATGATTGCACTTTCGCACACTGAGAGGCTGACAAAGTGCGAAGGCATTTCAACACTGCAAGACTGCTGAACCACATTACTCCACAGTAGATGCCGAAGACAAAAAGGAACATCGTGCATACTGTGTAGTTGAAGTGATACCTGCACCATTTTCGTTCAAGAACTCCGGATAAGACGCTTCACCACAGCACGAGACAGGCCGGAGGGAGACAAACAGGGAGTAAGCAGCGGAAACTGAGCAGCTGGGACATTACCATTGATTAGATGACATTGAAAATCAAAGAAAATATGAACGTGAACAACATTTTAGAGGACGTCAACTGTGGACGCTAGGCTGAAACAAGATTCTTTGTTTACACACGTCTAAGGGAAAATATAAATTAATAAGCTGGTAAAGGATGGTAATGGCGCTTAAAAATACCCGCTTGCCGTTTTTGGCATCCAGTGTGCCCTGCAGATTTAGATAGAAACGGTGCTTTGTGTGGTTAGTCCATTAAAACTGTCATAAAACAAAAATATGAGGTGGAAAAAATGAAAGAGATAGTCCAGGGTTGTTTTTTTTTTTTTAAATAGGCCGACTGCTTGAAGTTCGCTGAACAATAGTAATTTGTTTGTTACTCAAGTAGACAATTTTCAGCTCATGCATTGGATGGTGATGTGTACCGTATAAGTTTTATTTATTCCTGCACGGGTGGAGAACACCCATGCGTGAATATATTACAAACACAGCGAGTTTGATGAAATCAATGGAGGGGCATGGGACAGGGAATGCAGAAGATAGTTGAGCTGATGAAGCAAGAAGAAATGTATTAATTGCAATCCCTGTTTAGCCAACTTCTGCATGGCTGAGCAATCAATAGACACACATCTTGCTCTGCATAAATACGTGCATGGACGCATGGAGGTAGACAAAATGCAGCAATACAGTCAGTGGTCTGTGTGTATAAGGATGGACTTACATCGGTCTGTCATTGAGAATGATGAGAGAGAACACAATAACTCCGATGACAACAGTGAAGGCCACAGCCACTTCCCACTTGGGACCGTCTGCCACAAAGACAACAAATGCAATACAGAGAGATAGTCATGCCCTGAAACGCTTGTCATGCATTGTTACATGTGCATAGGAGCACTTTTGACTGCCTCAATAGACGTTAGAGTCATGTGTCTAACTGAGGGAGTTTTTCAGAAAGAGGACAGAGAGAGAGGGAGAGAGAGAGAAGAGATAGAGAGGGTGAGAAAGAGAGAAGTTTTATTAAGTCAAATACCTAAAGTTGAATTAAAATTATGGTCACTTCCTTGTACTTCCCCAGATTAAATGACAAAGCTCATTCAAGACGCAGAAATGTTTCATTGATATTGAGTTAGTGCCTTTAAAACATTCGATAGCATATAGCAGAAAACTCACCAGAGTTGCTTGATTCAGGAACAATCGAAAGTGCTAAAGCAGAGCAAAAGGATCACATACAGCCAGTTAATGATGTTTTTCATTTGAAAGAAGAGAAAAAAACACCTGTACAAGAGTCTTGGGAATCCAACAATCGGCTAGAAAAGTGAAGAAGGATTGGAAGAGTGCAGAGGGTGAAGAGGGGGATGATGACCAGTGTCGAAGAAATCCATCGCAAGATATGTTCTTATTTTTGCTGAGATGAAGCCGGCATTTACAAAAGAATACAGACTGACAGAAAGAGAGAAAGAGTTCGTGTGTTTGTGTGATGAGAGAAAGATAAGAGAATGTGTGACAGAGAGGGAGGATGGGAAAACAGGAAGGAAAAGTGGGACTAAGAGAGAAGGGAGATACGAATGTGAGACGGAGTGAACACGTTGTGGGTAGAGAGGGGATGAGAGACTGAGAAAAGAGAGAGGAGAGAGAGAGAGAGAGGAGGAGGGAGGAAAGGGAGAAGAAATGAAGGTAAACTGAGAGGATGAGCTAGATATATTACGATTTGGCGACGTCTGCATTGCTGCAAAAACAAAACACTCTGATCGGAAAACAATGAGTACACCCTTAAGCGTGGGTACCCCTTCGTTTGGCTTTGGTGGACAAAATCAGGCTTTTAGCTGGAGAAGGTCCCACATATCCTCAGGTTTTCCCCAGAGGAACGCTGAAGCTGAAAACTGTACAGAAAAATGAAAAACTCTCCCATTCCTGACACCGTCAATGCATTTAATTTAATTAATGACTTTCCCCTTGTGCCTACTCATGTCGATGGGAGCGCACGGGTACGAGGTCCGCACGCACAGAGTGGAAGTGGACACGCGAGACTCCACGCAGCAGAAGTTCATCATCGGAGATCCTGCCGTTGTACGTGTGCCTGGAAGTGATGGTTTAGTGAATTTGAGTCTACTTGGCTTGGTGTAATGGAATCGAGTCCCGATAGCGGGGAGAATTTTGCAAGGCCGCCGCGCAGAGCGGCGTCGTTTATTTCATCCAGGGCATTCTCGACGAGGAAAGCACCGGGCCGCTTGACTTCGTTGTCAGCCTTCTCCTTCTCATATGCGCCGACGTCAGTTTTGTACAGTTCGGCCAAAGGATGTTTTTTTTTATGTTAGATTTATCCTCTAGAGCATCGTCCACAAAAGAAGAAGCCTTGTCCAGCTACCCTTTGTGCATTCTTGTGCTGCTACTGCCGCGAGTACAAGCACTTACCCGCGTATCTTTCGCGCGAGCTTCTCCATCGCACAATGTCTTGAGCTTGCCATGCTATGATTAAAACTGCAACGTATTTTTTTTCTGCGGCGAGCAACTCAAACCACCTGCCAAGCCAGCGCCTTGAAATCGGCTTGATTCGGCTCTGCAGCGCGTATCGAACTGGCGGGGCTTGCCGTCGGAGCAGCACGGCTGACCCAACTATTGTCTGACCCCGCTGCATTGCATATCGGAGCTCCGAGCTCGATATAACAGTGTATTGCCATGGTTACCCTAAACTCGACAGCACTTTGAAGCC
>JAOWAR010160377.1:0-10531 GCA_028571005.1 Clathrina lutea
TTCCCCTGAAGTTATTTACATTTTTATATGCATCAGCTGTTTTAAAAGCAATATGCAATAAAAATCAAATCAAATCAAATCAATCATCATCATCATCATCATTGCAGGCTAGGGCATCACAGTTCAGCTGCAGCATAACGTACTGATACAACAGGATTTTGACCAGGTAAAGAAATAGCAGCCCAATTGCAAAGCAAGAATGACCTACCCTTTTCGATTTTCCTCGTAGCTTGTGTAGGATCTTCTAACTTTGCCTTGGAAACAAAACCTCAACTCGCTGCCACTCATTAATCGTGAATGTGAAAGTATCTTGCCATTTGAGAAACCAGTATGGGGAATGCACGTGCATCATACACAATAACCACAAATAAAATTGTGAGCCGTCCTATAAATCCAAAACTGTTCAAAATCAGGAATGAAAAACATTTTTGCGCAGGGTTTTGAACACAGCTGCCAGGTATGTTGCAAAGTTTACAGGTAAGAAAAAAGACTCAGATATGACTTCAGTCGGAGGGAGAAATAATTGGCCTTGTCAACTTGAGAAAGGGCTGGGATGAGTACCACCCGATGACCGTCCAATTCACTGCACTAAGCACACAGAACTTCTCTCCTTGGCTAGCTGGCTCGGTACGGCAGTGCGCCTGTGATTCTGCAGCCGATCCAGAATCTAATCAGTTTGCACGAGTGGATGAAGTAGGAAGAAAGAAAGAGATTTGGATGCTTGAATTTGTCTGATCAACAGGAAGCTGCGATCTGAAAACTTTCTTATCATCCTCAACTGAAAGCAGAAAGTCATACAAAATTGCATGTGAATCTTGATAGTCTAACCACACATAGAAACTAAAGCTGTCGGAATATTTATCTTAAGTGATCATGACATTATTGAATTTAAGGCAATCATGCTCTAGGTTAGTGCATCCGCAAATAACTTGATTTGAGAGTGAAGTTTTAGTGACTCTGTCGCATGCCAGCTAAAGGCCCTGTGCCCTCGTTTCCCTGGACAAGAACTGGTAATTCAACAGCCAAGGTATATGTTGATGATGAAATTGCATTTGACGACTGTTCAACAGTGACATCGCCAGGCTACAGTAAATCAACACCGGGCCAACGTATATTATGATTACTTGCATGCAATTGATGACTTCTTTGATCGGCTGACGTTCAGATCTTTAGCAACGATTTCATAATTACCTGGAGGCATTCTAGGAAATCAAGACCGTCGCTTTTGTTGGCATCAATCGCTGTCATTATCTCAGAAATCTGTGAAGACGTGAAGAACACTCCCGTAGAGTCCAGTATCCGTTCGAGCTCCTGCTCATCAATCGTCTGTCAGAAATGATTTAGTGCAGAAAGAAGAACGCCAAAAGAGGAAACACAGCCTGAACGCCCGATGGTGCATGATGAGATAAAAGAAGAGCTCTGCATGCAGTGCCATCTGGATTCTCTTTGATTGTGCTGTAGGCACTAAGTAATAGAGATGTGCAGTCACATTGACTAATAGATGAAATGCATGAGAACAATGTTCGTTCATCCTTGACACATTCAAAAAAGACTTGATTACCACTTACCAAAATAGAAGGGAGATCGCAGTTTATCTCTTCATTCTTCCATTAGCCAGTTACAAGAAAGCTGCTCGATAACTCATTCATTATTGAACAGCTTACCCCATCGCCATTCTTGTCTGCCTGAGTAAATTTCTTCTCCGCATTCCATACGACTGAGAACGGAAGCTTTGGGAATCGCTCGGCAATCTCCTACAGAATTAGAAAAGAACATTGTCTGGCCAGGCTTGGTTTGCATCGATTACACATCATTCATTTCATGGCTATTTACGCATCTATGGGATGTGGTTCTGCTGTGCTTTGCCTGAGTATAATCAGCATCCATGATGAGATCCATAAAGAAGGGACGAAGGCCAGGAGGCTGGGAGAATGTTTCGCCCAGCCGGATCTTCAATTCCCAAATCCCGCTGTAGGCAAACAGCTTCTGCAACTCCTTCCCCCTTAATTCTGTTCTCTTGCATATCAATTTGTATGTACTCATATATGATTTTCAGTCTACTGAATTACAATCTTCAAAGTCACCAATACTGAACCTTGTAAATTGCCTTTTGTATATTATAAAGAACACGGCAAAAAACAATGCATTCTTCTCCGGAATGTTTCGTTTTCCAGGTCGAGGAATGATGGCTGTTCCAAATTGGAAGAAAATTTAAACAAAAGCCCGCCCTTGTCCAACGGTTGGACAAAGAGCACGCTTATGTTGAGCCATCAAGATGTCTGCCCAGCTCACCAAGCAAAGATCAGGCTGCTGGACTGCATGCACGCAAAACACTGGCTTCCCCTTCGGTTGTTACGTTTACTCTCATGCAGTCATTTCTCGGCCATTTATTTGTTCCACTCACTGTGTAAAGTTTTTCCTCGTCAAAAACAGTGTCGTCGACGTCGTCTTCTGTTGCAAGTGCTGCCTTCACAAGGCTGCTCTGACTGCTAGTCGCACTTGATGCCAATGCCACATCAGGTACCTGCAGGGAGGCGGCACCTGTGGCAGACTCTGCTTCCACCTTTTCCCTGGCTTTCTCTGACGAATGTTTAGCCTTCCCTGCTGGACGCTTCCGCTTCTTCACCTTCTTCTTGGAGACCTACGCAGATGGTGATAAAAAAAAAAGCATATGGGTGGAAGTTTACCACACCAGTACTGATCTGGTTGGCCTTGTGTGGGCCTTAATTGAACCCAGGCAAGCCTGTTGTATTCAAGAATTTACCATTCTGCCAGAATAGTCTAATCTACGGCAGTCATTGACTGAATTAAAACGTTACTGTTTACTTTAGGTCAAGTTGACTTTCTTCTGGGTGCATCATGGCTTTCTGATCAGGTGTGTTTTACTTACTGATTCGAAAACAGATTGTGTCCACCCTCTACCTTCACCGGCATTTGAGTTTGGTTTAACGAAGAAGCAAAAAACAGATTGAGCATTAGAATTAGGGCCGAGCACTGCACAGGATCAGCAGAGTATCCGCAAGCACGAGGGTTTTAGCATGTGGCCACCCTCTTCCTTCCCCGTTTCGTACAAATACTGTACTTCAATGCAGCCCGTGACCTACCAACGTATGGCTGATGGCGCGAAAGCGTCTCATGTGTTCCCCAGCCTGAGGGCACCATAATCACTTCACAACTCCTCGGCGTTAGATGGTTCAGTAACGTGGGACGATGATGAAATTTAAAGTGGCCAGCTGGCCATGTCCGCCATGTTCACAATTTCTTTTTGGCAGGTATTCTCAAGCCGGCATACCACGTATGAGCTAACTTTGTTGGTAGACTGCTCTGGCAGTGCCTCTACTGTAGACTACACCATCAACTATACCGTATCCTCGGGTAAACCCGGCCTAAGTTTCGGGCCAGCCGCGGAATTCAATTCGAAATTTGCGATAAAATTCCTGGAGACTTCCGGAAATGGATTCGGCAAACCAATCTGATTTTCTTCCTGGACTCCTCGTAAAAGCTTGAACAATGAAATTCAAGAAGAAAAAAAGCGAAGAGCCAGGAAGAGTGCAAAAAGAAAAGCGGACTCATGCCACCAAAAGGAGAAATGTGGACAAGACTCCTGCCGAGGACTTAGTCACGGTTGCCCTAAGATGGAAGGCGTTGTCAGTTGTGCTTCAGGCGGGAACTGTGTGACTAACTAGCCCAGTGGCAGGGCCATGCATGCCATTCATCGGATGGTAGTTTTCAGTTGGCTCGGTTAGAAGAATATCAAGTTGTATCCTCATTGTAAACACACAGATCTTCAGTGCTCCAAGAGTCATGTAAGTCAAAGTAGCCGTGTTCACGATACTGATGATTCTGGTGGAAAGTGTTCTCACTTTGTGACGCCGTTCGGGCCTCAGCGCTTCTTACTCTTTTAAGCTTAGGTAGGTAGCATATTAATACATGATATGTACATGGGAGAATCGTGAGTCAATGGTCAGTCAGACAGGACTATAGCATCAAAAATTCACATCAGAATGTACTTGAAATATTATTACCTTTGTCGATGTCTTCAGGGTTTCAATCTGGTGAAGGAAAACCAAGAACAGTTCAGTGTTCTGACCAAATGTGAACAGCTATCAGGCTTCCCGTTCTTGATCAGTTTGAGACCACGCCGCAGCCTACGACCACGCAGACTAAGCCCTATCCCATCATGCTCCAGAGCTACTCTCTGTACTCTCACCTACCTCCGCTTCCAGTTGTTCAACCTTTTTCAGCAGGTCGTAGTTGCGCGATCTCGCTGTGACCAGTTCTTTCTCTTTCTCGTCTAGCTGTGTCTTCAACATCAGGAGGGATCCTTCCATTGGCTCCGCCATCTCTCTCTCACTCACGCCCTCTCCCTCCCCCCTCTCTCTCTCTCTCTCTCTCTTTCTTTCTCTCTCTCTCTCTCTCTCTCTCTCTCTCTCTCTCTCTCTGTCTCTCTCTCTCTCTCTCTCCTATCTTCTAATACTAGCTATCTAATACCCTCGGCCGTAGCGATTTTGAGTCTTTGACAGTTGAACGGATCAGAAGTGAAGAACAGTTTCTTATCTGCGGTGAAGATCAGTACAGCCAAGACAACTAAGCTCGAAAACGTTTCGCCACTTGGGCTTCTGTCATGTCTGAGCAAGACTGAGTGCTACTCCGCTCCTTTGAGTCAGGCTCCAACCATGGTGTAGCGAAGGCATGAAAGCAAGTGTGGTCAAGTCGTTAGAAACATCGGGCTTTCCTCGCCAGCAAGCAACTTTGTGGAAACTTATGTTCGGAGTCAGCGCCGGGCGTTTCCCCAAGGAACGCGCGCGAATTGAACGCCGCGGCGTAGTATAAAGTATAATGTGCTCTGATTGCCATGGAAACAGAAAATGGCGCTGCTGCCGGGCGCCAGGCCAGGCAGGAGCTCGATATCGACCGCGATCGACACCGACGGCGTCGTAACGGTGAACCTACTTCACCAAGGGTGCAAATCAATTGCCTCATTTACCATTCTCCCATAGGTTATAGTTATAGCCAAGTTATAGGCTACTTGACGCAGGGTCGTTATCTATCCTTATCGGACGATGCTTTGCTGATCACCGGGAGTCATAAAGATTAAGTCTTCGCACCAGCCGTCATCAGCTTTTGTCTCCTCTTTGGGAACCGTCTTCCGGCAGCGAGTCCAACTCAGAATGAGTGTGCCCCGCCAATGCGTGTAACTCCATTTCGCTTCATCAAGCTGTTGCTGGCTATAGCTATCTGCTCGTACTGGAGCGTCTTCCGGCTTCAGTGCTCAGTCGAAGAAGTCGACGGGAAAGCGGTGCGCGTGGATGGCGTGTTAAAAGAGATCCGGTCCTTGCAGGCGCTCGCAGAGGAGAAGGAGAAGGAATGGTCGGCTTTGGTAAAAGGAAAGGACGAACTCCACACTCAACTTGCGTCGAGGAACGAGCGAGCGCAGCAGCAACAGGAGGAGGAGGGCGAGAAGAAGAAGCCCGTGGTCGTGTCGCAGCATGCTATTGAATCGTACAAGAAGATGGGGCAGATCTGGCCTCAGAACGAGTACGACGTGATCCCCTGGAACGCCTTCACCCTGGATACCGTCTACCAGGTAGACGTGGGCTTCTCACGACTGCCTGCCGGTCGTGGCTCTCCCGACAAGAGACGCGAGATTAAGCAGGTTATCGCCAAGGCGCTCGACGCTCTCGGCGAGCCTTTCTCAGCTGCAGATCTGGTCGACGGCTTCCTGCGTACCGAGCGAACGCTGGGCACACAGTATGAGCTCTTCTTTCGCGTGGCCCAGTTGCCGCACAGTATGAAGCGTGTTCGCCTCTTCCGTGCCCTTGGTGATTTTCAGACCAAAGCTCCTCTGGAGGTGGTGAGTACGAAAAAGAGAGTGGTGAACGTCATCCTTCCCATTTCCGGTCGGACTTTGCATCTCACTCATTTCTTGGAGTTCTTCACGGCAGCTGTCGGCTCAAAAGACCACGACAGGCTATTCTTGACCATTGTGTATTTTGGAAGCAGATCGCTGCAAGAGGCCCGAGAGATCATCCGCAAGCGACTGGCCAAAGTCGCCTTTCAGAGATACACTTTGATAGAGAGAAGATACGAGCGCTTTTCTCGAGTTAGGGGACTGCAGGTTGGTGCAGCACAGTGGAAGGATTCCGACGTGCCCATTCTGTTCCTCGCTGATGTTGACCTTCGCTTCGACAAGGAGTTCTTGGAACGCTGTCGCCTGCAGGCTCGGATTGGAAAAAGGGTCTTCTACCCAATTCCGTTTCGCCTTTACAATCCGTACATAGCGTTCCTTGGCGCTGGTGCTCCTCCTCCTGAGAAGAACCTCTTGCGCGTTCACCACAAGTGGGGGACGTGGGACGATTGGGATTTTGCGCCGTCTTGTCAGTACAGGTCAGTTAGTTTGTCCTGTTGTGTTGTCGGTTACTCTTGCGTTTTGTTGTGCTGTCAGTTACTGCTGCCAGTATGCTCTTGATTGTTTCATTTTACAATTTTTTTTTTCTCAATAGTATTTCTGTCGTTCAAATTGGTATTTTAGTGGTTCTCTCTTCCGTGCTGAAATGAATGAGTGAAACTCGAGCATGGCTCTCGACCAACAAAAGTATCCGTGTTGATTTTAAAGTTGTCTCTGTCCGAAAATATTTCAGGTCGGACTTTGTCAAAGCTGGATTCGCAGCTGGATCAGCCAGCACTGGTGAGGACTTCGATACTGGTGTGTTCCGTCACCACCTTCGTGCGGGCATGGAAACCATGCGAGTGCCGGACAAATCGCTCTTCCGCATTTACCGCCCGATGCAGTGTAGGCGCGGCACGAGTTTCAACAAATGTATAGAATTGAAGGCTCTCCACGAAGCGCCACACAAGCAGCTCGCTGCTTTGGCATTCGGGAGTCAGACACAACGAGAGAAGATATTTAATATTGAAAAGGTTGCCCTTGACGATATGGTGTAAGCATTACAAAATTACATTGGTTTTTTTGTTTTTCTATTTGAACATATCTGCAAAAGGATTGAATTTGTGTTTGTCAGCAAAAGAGAATAGTTACATTTTATTCAAACACAGTTTCATTGTTCTTGACAATGTTGTTCCTTCCTTCTTCATCTGGAGTTAAATTATACATCACCCGTTTATTCACTTTTGGTTGTTACGAACAGCTCGACAAACACACACACACACACACACACACACACACATCTTTGCTTCCTTTATGAAGGCTAAAAAATTCTTCAGATTTTACGCGCTGTACCCAGTTTGGCCTGGAAGTGCTGTTTCATTGTGTGGGTGATGCCAAGGCTCTTCCTGCTTTGTCATGTTGTCATGGTGATGATGCACGTTGCTGGCTGTGGACATTCGCCTTTAGCTTAAGGGTTTGTTCAGTTTGTTGGACAGAGAGGGGGAGAGGAGAGGAGGGGGTGACGTGCGCCATAATATCACAATAATCTGGTTCTCTTTGTGATACATCAGTTATAGATTAAGAATCATGTCAATACCTGTTGCTTGTTGAGTCTGTATTTCGAAGTGTTACCATTTTTTTGTGTAATCATGTCTTGTTCAGGAACAGTCCGTGGACTGAATTCAATAGGGGCATACCAGACTTGAAGGACATCTCACTGTGATAGCTTGTAAAGAGCACTTCACGGTGATACGGTCTGCACATAAAAGGTGTTCTCTTTTGCTAACTGGCAGCAAGGTCAGGAAAACGCCTCTTCCAGCTAACTGATCTGCTTCAGTTTTAGAGAAATTTTTTCTTTCTTTCTTTTTTTTTTTATTCGTCAACAGCCAGGTTGAGGAAACACCTCTTCCTGCTAACTTTTTTCTTTCTTTTTTAAAAAAAAGTTGTTTTTCTTTTTTGTTCGTTAAAAGCCAGGTCGAGAAAACACCTCTTCCTGCTAACTGATCTGCTTCAGTTTTAGCGAACTTTTTTCTTCTTTTTTCTTTTAATTTTTTTTCTTGTTTGGGAAAACACCTCTTCTTGCTGATGGATCTGCTTTTCAACGACCTTTTTCTTTTGCTCATCAGCAGCCAAGGCGGGAAAACACCGTAACCTCTTCCTGCTAACTGATCTTTCTATCAGTAACTTTGTGTCCACATTCCACATTGGGGAAAACACCTCAAAACTCCTAACTGGAGTGCACCTCAACAACGCCTTAGCGAAGTGCTCATGGCCTGTGTCACATGTCTGTTGCTGACCCCAACGTGGTGGGCAAGATGTTTTTTATTAATTGTTTCTTATTTTCTTTTTTGTTTCACCAAACTATATCGGTCTGAAGAAGGCACTCAACTACGCTTATCAATGCCAGAACGTTTTAGCAAAGCTTGCGCCATGGCTTGTGTTCACGTTGGGAATCCGGGATATATCATGCGTGCGTTTCCAGTTTCTCCATTACCTAGCTGGCGAACTTATCCAAGTGTAGCCACACCGTGTGTTTGAAGGTGATAGTGAATCCCCGGTTTGGCTTGGAACGTCTCCATGGGTCTCTGAAGATGGTTGTCCCACGTGCACAGCCGAGGGCGCGCCGGGAAATTCACGTGACTGGCATGGAACACGCCATGCCAGGCGCGAGATATCGATACATCCGCTTACATCCGCTCGATTACGCGCTAGCCAACAGTGCAGACGACTTCGCCCAAGGCTGCTGCGCCGCGCGAGAGAAATCACACCTGATCTACACCTGCTGCTTGACGATGACCGAACTGCAAATCACCATTCGTTTGGCAACCTCACAGATTTGTCTTTTCGTTCAGTTTCGGAATTAGCATTGACACTACATCGATTGCCGGCAGTTGTGAGCGCTGCGAAGGCTACACAGGGAGAGGAGGACTAGAAGGTCCGGCAGGAGCAATGTCTCTTCGTGGCGTTTGTGCACCCTGGTCGCCTCTCGACACTCACCTGAAAGTCCGCGACCTCGTCTGGGCAGAGCCGCCACCTGACGACACGATCGTCTCCCTTGTTAGTAATCGTTCGCCTCGCGACCAACCTGTGGCGGAAAGCCCCCACTTATGGGCGTGCGGCGATCCTGGTCTACTGATCGCCTCCTTCGACGTGGCCAACGGTGAAATCACCAGCCAGCCAATCCCTGGACCCACCTCCACCCCTCGCGCCTTCCTCTCGCCTCGCAGTCCACACGCGAGTCGTGCAGCGGGCCTGGACATCCCGACGCTGGTGTCTCGGCTATCGACGACTAAAGCCGTCTGCTTGGCGTGCGTCGGTCGCTCGCAGTTGTGGGTCGGCACGGAGCGAGGCACCTTGCACTGTTTCGACGTACCAGGCTTCTATACGCACGACGTGGCTCAGCTCGAGGATGCAGTGCTGAGTATAGTGGCCGGCACGACTGACGAGCTACCGTCGACGGACGGTACTAGTCCTACACACGGTAGCGGAGAGTCGTTCGACGACCCTCACGCATGGGGTCATAGTGGCCGAGGAAGTACGTCCGTGGATGGCAGCCCTCAAGCTCGCCCGTCCGAGCTCGATCAGCCGGAGCTTGCTGGTGCGGAGGAGAACATGCAGCCTGGCCGCTGCGTGATCGCCGGCTTGGCCAACGGGTTCGTTGTGAAGTTCACTGGACTGAGCGATGAAGGCGGTGGACTAGAAGCGCCATTCGACAGAGAGCCACAGGTAAGACTGCTACATGACCACTGCATATACCTCATTGACAGACACGACGAAGGCACTGCACTATCAGAAGACTGTCATGCCAGTGCAGTTTTATCGAGGCTGTCCAGTCAGTTGTGCGAGCAAATGATCGGACCATTCACTTCTTGCGAAAATATGTTTGACTGACGCCCCAGCAAAACGAAAATTGGAATTGGGAAATACTGATCAACAAAACAAAGCAGATTTTTAAACAATACACATATTACATATCATGTTCAGTTCTCGCAGCAAACTTTGCCACTTTCAGCAAATTACATACAGTTGCAGCAGAACGAAATAAGAAAACGATATCGCAATGATGCTCATATGTTTGCATAAGAAGGTATTGTACAATAGAAAGAGTACTTTGAAATCTATTCCAAGCGTTTGGCAAGATTAAGAGTCTTGTTCATCATGGTTGATAAATGAGCATGCGTTAAAGGAGCAATGCGGCATGCAGGAGCGACGCCGCAACAACACCAGATATATCAACTGTTGACCACAATAAGACGTTCCCTTCCATCTCCCATTTCCACACTCAACACACAATTCTAGCTCGGAGCCTTTCACGAATGGAACAGAACAGCAAAGTCTTACTAAGAGACTAAACTGATGAATGTTTGACTCTCCATCGGTGTCCTGCCACTCGTGGGTATATATAGACTCTACTGCCCAACTGATAACATTTGATAGTGAACACGAAAGTCTACTTGTCTGGAAAGTTGCACCTACGGTTGCTGTGCCATGTGTACTCCATAAATTGTAAAGGATTCTGCCCTTGTATGTGGGCATATGTGTCGTATATATAGACGAGAGATCAATGGACACCAAACACACTGTCAAGGTTGTTACTCAGAGTTTCATGCTGGAAAAGGCAATCATCAGACAACTGAACACATG
>JAOWAR010160388.1:0-10531 GCA_028571005.1 Clathrina lutea
GGAGATGTCGTATAACACCAATCATGGCAGAGACTTTCTGAATGATGGACTTTACATGTGGAGACCATGACAGAGATGAAGAAAGAGTGACACCGAGGTGGCAGTGAGTAGTGACTTGGTGGATGGGTGAGCCATGGAGACGTATGGAGAAACTACGGGCGGGATGACGTGGGTGGTGAAAAGCCATGCAGACAGTCTTGGAAGGGTGGATCACCAGCTTATGATGTTTCGTCCATAGAAGCACAGAGGCAATGTACGATTCCAGTGACTGTTCAACTTCCGGAGGAGTCGAGGAGAAGGCAAAAGTACAGGTGTCATCTGCAAAGCAGTTTGAAGGAGATGAGGTAGAGGAAGTGACAGAATTGATATAGAGCAGGAAAAGAATAGGGCCAAGGACAGAGCCTTGTGAAACACCAGCAAGGGGAGTTTTGGGAGACGACAGGGTCCGACCGACTTCGACACACTGGCAACGGGTTGTCAGGTTGTCCTTGAGCGAAAGAAGAAGGGGTCCAGATATCCCGGCGCCAGAAAGCTTGCGCAGGAGACCAGCATGCCACACAGTATCAAGAGCTTTCCGGATGTCGAAGAACACAATACGCTTTGTTGTCATCAACAGCGGAGTGCACATTGTGCAGGATACGGAAAAGCTGGAGAAAAGGAGAGTCACCCTTGTGAAGGCCTGATTGATGTGGGGAGATAAGGTTGTATTCAGACAGATCAGAGTAGAGGTCATTATTGACATGGGTTTCGAGAACTTTTGCGACGACTGATAATAGTGAGATTGGACGATAGTTCTCAGCAACATCTGCAGGGCCTTCCTTGTGGATAGGGCGAATCTTGCTGGATTTCCAACCTTGTGGTAGTGTGCCAGAGGATAGAGACCAGTTAAATAGATTTGCCAGGCTAAAGCAGATAACAGGAGCGCCAAGTCGAAGAAAACTTGGTGTCAAACCATCAGGACTTGGTGACTTGCTTTCATCCAGGGAAGACAGTATTTTGAAAACCTCTGCAGGCGTGACAACGATCGTGGAGAGTAGTGCTTGCGAGCAACGAGTAAGACTGACGTTTTCAGTGGGATCATTTAGCCCATCGATTGCTGACTGCTGGATGAAATAGTCATTTTCAAGGCATTGGCTTTATCCAGATCTAACTCAGCAAGCTTACCATTATCATTTACGACGTTCGGGCGCAATTGCTGTACCGAAAACCCCAGAGCCCCGCACTGGGCTAGTGCGAAGACGGTGGCATCAGCTCTACTGTTTTAGTGTCCGGAGTGGCGCCGGCGGCGAAGTTGCCTAGGTGAGGCGATTTGGTCAGTGTGCAAGCCTCTTGAAGGCCATGTCCATGCTGAGTGCGTTCACGGACGAGACAAGGGTCATCGGGGCGAACTTCTGCGCGGCGGAAGAGGTCAGTTGTGAGGAGAGGGACTGCTGCCTTGCTCGCAGTCCTTGGGCAAGTGATTCCACTTCGAGTAGTTCATACAAACCGGACATTTTGCCGGGCAATCTTGTGTTAGGTGCGCGTCTAAAGTACCGGCATCCATCAGGCTTCGAATAGACCACTTGCACAATTATTGTCTGGGTACGTTAGGGGGCAAGCAATTTCGTAGCCGTGGTTCCTGCGGCATAGGCAGCGTCCATGTACATGTCTTCGATCGATCTTGTTCTAGGTATCGAGCTGACAAACGTTCTTTGAAAGTTTCCGCTCTCTAGCTCTGTCGTGGCGAGGTCCGTGCCTGCAGTGAGCTTAGAATGCTGAGTTCCGATGTGCGTCAACAGGAGATAAAAACAATGTGATCTGATCTTCCATCTCTTGCCAAAGCCTGGTGATCTTCGTCGCAGTTGGATCCAGACCATGAAGCGCGACGAGGGTCCTGACTTTCATATTACTGGGAATACGGTTGTGCGCGGTGAGCACTTAACGGCTGCAGACTTCTCCACTCGTTTTTCCACCTGGGACGAAGACGCTGGTGGAAACGGCGTCGTTTAAATCCTGATGCGGCCTCTATGTTTATTTCTCCCGCCTACACCACCGTGCAGGCCTTGATCGGAGAAATATCGTCATGATGCCCAAGTATGACTCGAGGAAGCACACATGCTTGCAAAGATTCTTGAGCATGGCCCGATAAGGAAGTGGGAGAGAATGGAGTAAGACCTTGCCGCTGCCAAGAAATGGCCCGCGGTTACGGATTTGGAAGGCACTATCGTCGGCCTGAAAGTAGAGAACAGATTATTGAGGTCACAAGTGTTTAGGTTTGCCAGCGTCGATGATGACTCTGTGCAGACAGTGTTTTTGACAGGGATGAGCATAGACATGTGGACTATACTGTGGCAATTTCTGAAGGCCTTTCATGAGAACATTCAGAGCGCATAGTCAGCAGCAATGGAAATGGAAGGTCACATCAATTGTCCTGGTGCTGGCCGAAAACCAGTGCTCAGCTTCGAAGACCAGCTCCTGATAACCTTGATAAGGATGCGTCTTGGAATTGGAGCAGGATTTAGCTTATCAGTTCGAGGTCAGCATGTCTTCTCTCTTGTGGAGAGTGGTGCTGTGGATCAACTTCCTCAATTTACGACTGGGCCTCGTTCCTATATGGCCTGATTCGGAAGATGTCGAGAGAAGCATGCTGGCTTCTTTCAGGGCTGCGTACCCAGCTACTTCTTTCACCATCATTGATATGACAGAACTGCGGTGTAAAATTCTATCTTCGCTACCCCTTCAGTGACTGTGAGGGAGCTTCGAGAGTTTTTGAGAAAACATGGTGGCCGGCTTTCCAGGAGAATGTCCGAGCTTGTACGACGGTGAGTTTGCAAGAAAAAAATTTGCCATTGCGACGATTGTTGGAGGTCTTACCTCGGTCTTTTCTCGAGCACTTGGAATGTCTCATTTGGAAATAATATCATCAGCTCTACAGGAACAGAGTGAGCCCGAAATAGGCTACCTCACACAGTTGCGGCTTTAGCCTTCAGAACTTTGGGTTAGTGCATATTTGACTCTTTTTTTACTTTCATCTATCTGAAGCACTACTCTCGAGAACTCCACCTCTTTCTGTTTTTGTCTGCAATAGCTCAAATTCTGTACTTTGTTCATACCTGTAGTATTATGGTGAAACATTACTGATATCCTCAGAATGACTACATGCTTCTTTCTGCCAGCCTATTTCTTTGTCTCTGTCTCCCTCTAGCTCTCTAGCTCTCTCTCTCTCTCTCTCTCTCTTGTTCTCACTCTAGCTCTTTCTCTCTCTGGTTCTCTCTCTCTCTCTCTCTGTTCCTCCCTAGCTCTCCCTTTCTCTCTCTCTCTCTCTCTCTCTGTCTCGTGTAAATGCTGTTGTAAATGTACACCTTTAACAGGGTGTGTAACATTCTGGTAAAATCGCCTATCATGGTACATTGATGCTACAAGGGAATGGGCATAGCCATGTATTGCAGATCTCTCAAGCCAAGCAGCTAGCCACAAAAAATTGAAGAAGTGTGTTCTGTCTTGGCAGCAGCAACAACGTGCAAGAGAAGAAGCTAGATTTCCCTAGCAATGAGTGGGCCACAAAAGTGTGTGAGTAAGCAGGAAACTGACCACATCTGGTTAGCTAGACTGTGCTTCACAAGAAACTAAAGGCAATACCGGAAATACCCCAGTTATAATAATACCACTGTCCGGTTTGCCTTCTCCACACTTCAGTGCGGCTTGAGACTTAACAGAGCATGATGCTATAGTTGCCTTAGGTGGAGGTTTATGGAGTTTATATGAAAGTGCACTTCCTTTCAGCGCATCTCTAGAAGCAGTCTGACTCGCCGGTGGGCGTAGCTCAATACTAGGTACTAATCGTTGTTTCAAACGAATCTAAAGGATCCAAGTTTACTTTCTGGCTCTTGAAAGACCAACATGATTAGAACAACAATATCCGTCGAAATTTTTCTCGCACCTCTAAGCATAGGATTATTCGACATCTCAATGCCGGCGAACAATCGCAAAATTGCAAAATCACACGAGGAGACATACTACTGACAAAACAAACAAAAATCCATGCCTGAGACCAGCCTAAAGCAACATCGGTTTTGCGGATGCAAAAAAGAAACGTTTTCCATCAAAGACCCGTTCTACTCATAGACCACTTTGAGCCATCCCTGTGTCTCGATAATGCAGGAGTGGCCGTCATCATTCCTACAGACAAAACCACGATATGTAAAACTAGGAACTTTTTCTTCAGACTTTGCCAGGAAAAATGTAGCGGGATGAGGAGTATATGTACTCATGCTGATGTGTAGGGAGAAAGGGTTTGTAAATTACGTCAATAATGGATGATGGAACCACATAAAGAAGAAAAAAGATGGAAAGATTTTTCACTCAGAAATTTTGAAACTAGCAGAAATGCCCGAGAAAAGTTAAAGTCACAGGACTTGTGACCTTATCCAATCACAAAAGACTTCCAAAAATTGCCAACAAAAAAACGAAAAGAATTCAGTCTTCGCAATGTTATAAGGTGCAGTATTCTTCAACAAGAAGGTAACTTGTGAAATCATACCCCGTGTGAGTTCCAGTGTATGCATCACCGGAGGGGCACGCTCTTTTCACGTGAACAGAAATTTCAATGTTGCCAGGCAGTAGTTGTCCTTGTGATGTTGCATTGCAGAAGCCACCAACTTCCCCTGGACCGGTGTTCCAGGCTCCAGCATCGTAATTGTGGAGTGCGTAAACGTTTGCGGTGATAGGAGCTGGCTGTGTGCAGGCATGTCCATCAAACATAAGATACCATGCACTGCATCCACGTTCACTGTACTGCCCAAGTGCACTGTAAAAGACTACCCGTAAAATGGTGTCGCTGCGTTGCTTGTTGTACGTCACATTCCTCAAAAGGCCGTTGTCTTCATCTGTGTGCCAGTTGACCCACGGGTAGTAACGCCAAGTAGCGATGCCTTGGCAATGCTGAAAGAGAAACACAAACCAAAAGAATGAACACAATTTTCTCCTGCTTAAAGAACACAGTCTGCTCAGAAAAACTTTGGTAAGCTCATGAAAGAAAGTCGAAAAATTCCCTTCCATAATTACTCTCTCAAAAATTGTCTTTTGAACATGGCTTTAGTAGCCTTGTTTTTGTCTTATGTTTAAATGTCAAGCACACAAAAACTAGGCTTTTAGGCCATGATCGCTGTTAATTTTGGTCTCCATTGGCAGAATTTACCACTGACCTTATTCCTTGTCGGATAGATCTGGAGATCTCCAAACGCTGTCGAGAGAAATTGGATGCTCTCGTTGATTCTTTCCAGTGTTGTCCGTTGCTTTTCAAGCCTTCCCTCCAGTTGTGCTATGACACCATACTGCTGATGCAGGAAATCTATTTGCCTACACAGCCTGAACTGGCTGTTTTTCTTGGTGCATGAAATGTCTGAACACAGAGAAAAGAAGCAGTTTAGTTGATAGACTCGCCCTTTTCATAACTCCAGGAAGACGTTTTGTCACTGATCACGAAAATCATTTTTGTCCTCAGTTTTTGAAAGAAGCCTTTAGAATTCACAAAGTGGACAGAAGAGATGACTCAGTGAAATAGGATAGCGGACTTGAAATCAGCAAAGCTGTTGCTAGGCTGGAATACCTTATCTTTTTTTTGCTTGTTTCTCGAGAACCCTAGATGCAGTAAGTGTTTGCTGAAAACAAAATTGAAATGGGGAAAGGTAGCATAACAGATTTGCCATTTTCAAGTGCCCCACACCCAAAACCCCTACACGCACATGAACAAACTCGGGCAAACATACATGCATGTGGATCACAGCCGTCAAACCCAGGCAGCACAGGAAAGGGGAAAGAATTTTAGCCCTTTCTCTTCCTTGCACCTGGAGCAAACCGTGATGCATTTCGTTTCAGGTCTCCTGAACAAAGAGCATGGCCAGTGCTGCACACCACTCAGTCACTGGTGCATTGTATGAAACCCTCAAAGGAAGTGCCTTGCGTAATACAGGTCATTCTGGTGACCGCCAACATAGTAGCACGTGGGCAGGCAGATGTTGGCTGAAAAATAGATGACGAACACAAATACGTTCAAGATTGTGTCATGCTCTGCAGCGAGACTGCAAGAGGGAGGCTTTCTGGGTGTGTCTACACGTGACCAAAAGCAGACTTCATCATCAATATGGAGGCATTCCCAGCAGATGAAAGGGTACTCAGCGATTGCCTTCGCAGCTGGCTTCTTGAATTCAAAAGTGACCACCTGTCCCAAACCCCAGCAAGCTAATTCTACAGGGATTTACGGCAATATATCGAGAAGCTGCCCGGTGTTTGCGTTTTGCAACACATAGAGGCGCAATAGTATCCATTACTCGTCAATCAGCCTGGAAAACTATTCACCACTGTTTCTAAGTCAAATCGTCCAGCGCCAGGTCAAACCCTGGCCCCTTGAACACTGGCAGGACGTAGCCATTGAGGCAATCATCGCCGTCAGGCAAAACTCAAAACTCATGAGCTTCTATTGCGAGCCTTGACCTGAGACGGCAACACCCACCGTAGATAGACTAGATCTCCTCGTTGCTAATCAGAGGGACGAGGGAGCATCAGGCAGGCGTATCCATGATCAGATTCTCACAAGACATATTCTGTATGCAGTTTGAAGCCATTGAAGGCCAGAAAAAAATGCAGCATTGATAAACACACCAAACTTGTAGCAAGTTGGATGCCCACAGTCGTGTACCCCAGCTTGCCTGCACTGCGCCAAATACTGCTTTTTTCATTTTAGTTTCACGTTGGTTTTGCTTGATTTGTTCTTGTCACATCCGTAAGAAACAATCTACACACTCATGTGAACAAATAATTTAATGGCCCAGCTTTAAAACTGGCAAAAACATTTAACTTAGCCTTTACACAGCAAACATCAACCTCAGCACATTCAGGCACCCTTTGACACCTTCACAATACTTGCACACGCAAACACACACGCACACACTAGCACTCCTCATGCATAAACAACACACTAGCACTGCTTGGACCTTCAAATTCCTAGATCCAACAATTCTGCCCTGATCACTCTTCAACATTCCTTCTAGAGATGGTCTCTTCTATTCCCGAAGAAGGGCCTCGTCTCAGGACTGAATCTTTGCACTAACAAAAACAAAGTTTGTGCCAGAAAGAGTTGGTGACTCTCAGTTTTTCGTTCCTAATGTTTAGATCTTTTTCCTGAGAGACAGTATCAAACAAACAAAGTAGAATTCTGATCCAAGTCTTGGCTTTATAGGCTGAGTTTGATGCGTCACCTCTTATTCGCAAATCTGCTTTATTTCTTTTAAAACTTCTTGATGTTGTGACCGTCGCTGATCGGCAGCCAAAATTATGTCAACTACCGTGGAAACCATTCAATTTAAACTACAACGAGAAAGTGTGGTCGGCAGAGATTTGAAAAGTCTGCTTTGCAATTTTGTAAAGCTTTCTCCTAGATTATCGTATACTCTAGATTGATTCAGTTTTACCCAGACCTCACCCTATTATCTTCTTTCATAATCGTTTGGCTAAAGAAGGGGTTATATGATTGAGGAGCTCTGGTTCTAACATAAGGCAATAATGCTGATAAATTGCTCGGTACAAATCATTTTCTTTTGTAATGACCCTTTGTACAGAATGTATCCGGAGCCTTGAGAGATTCAATTGTAGTTAATATCTGAACTAATCATCAGAAGTAAAACAAAGAACCTTTCTTATATTTGTAGCAACTCTACCTTGACAGTCGAGTCCGTCTCCGCTAAATCCGTCCGCACATAAGCAGCTGTAACTTCCGACCGTATTCAAGCACATGGCATTGACATGGCAACTGTGACTACCTTCCTCACACTCATCAACATCTAAAGTCCAAAATATGATAAAACAATGGAAATCTTCTTTAACGGTTGAAGCTCGTGGTCAACGACATCTCATCTAGTCTCATTTCTAGGATAGATATCATTTTTGATCCATTGAAGAGGAGCCAGCTGATAAATGATACACATTTCCTGAATGGTAAGGTATACAAGGCATTATAACCAAACTGAAGATTGACAACATCTTGAATCTCAGGCTTTTCAGGTGATAATGATCAACGTACATCAATCAGGTGCCAGATTGCTATTATCTTTGAAGTTTTATCAGCATTTTCTTGTTTGCTAGCAACACTACAGCAAGACCCAGAAAAGTCTGAATATACAGGTAAAACATCGACACTATGTTATTCCTTCATCTGCACTTGGCTTCAATCGATCTTGTGAGAAGGACAGGTCCCTTGTTGAAAATGAAACGTTGCCAGCGCAGAGGAAGTACTTTTGGGGGACCTTGGCTCCAACATGTAACCATCATGACAATCACATAGGCACGACTCATAAGTGTTCTCTATGAGGAATGTCTCAAATCATGTTGCCTAGTCGGACATTTGTGTTTGTGAAAGTAAAGGTTCGATTGTTCAGTTGAGTTCCATTATTCCAATTTTCTCAGAGTTTGAACAAACAACACCTCATTGAATTGCTCATGAAAACTACATGTAAGTCTTGCTTGCCAAAACAGAAGGTAAATGACGTTCAAAAAGAATTCAGAGAAAATACTCCGACGTTCGTGAAGATAATTTTTCCATCTCTTGGTCTCACCAGTTTTACAGTTCTCTCCATTTAGTCCGGGCGGACACACACAGACGTGCGCGTCCTTTGTTTTGTTGAACGCACAGTGTCCAGGATGGCAAGGCGCTTGGAGACCACATGAGGAAGGATTACCTGAGCAAATAAGAGACAGACCTTTCCTAACGGCGGATCTAATCATGAACTACGGGACCAACGCTTTGACTGAAAAGGGCTTTCTTCTTATTTTCCAACGTTGATTTTTTTTCTTTTTTTCTATGCACTTCCTATATCCATTCTTCATCAATTAATCTGTGGAGTCAATGCCTTGTCGTTCAAAGACAGACCGAGAAGGGAAAAACATCGAATCATGATATGAGCGCACTTACCCACACAAGTCTTTAGCTTGACAGCAATGTTATGTGGAAGTACAGCCTTCAAAATTGGCTCTTCGTAAACGTCGCGAATTTGGGCTTCGCTGAGACGTAGTTCTCGAGCTCTGATTACCAGTTCGTCGATAGAGCTAGTCGCAGCTCCAGCCATCTTCAGCCAATCGCGCATACAATGCACGTCTTCTGGAAAAGAACAAGAGAGCGCCTGAAGACGTTGAACTGTCGAGAGACGAAGATTAAAGGTTGGACAAAGGGTTGCGAGCCAAGATTTTCTTTTTCTCCAATTTTTCATGCTCCTCCGTACTATTATCAGGTCGTCGAGCATGGTACAGCCCGGATTTTCTGCTGACAATTGTTGACTGGCATTGTAGATCCCGTGCCAAGTGACAGCTCCGAGACGCCAAGGCGGGGTACTGGTGTAGAGGGTTTAGTTGACAATGACACTTTGCGGTTGACATCTGCCCGCACTTGATGGGCACCAGGGCCGGTCCGGGGTAAGATCGACGCCCGGCGCAGGCCCAGAGCAGAACACAGTGGAGTCACTGCTGCCACGTCCGATTTTAACATGGTCTGCACAAAAGGACCCGGGATAAGCACCTTTTTTTTCAGAAGCCCGCCAATGCGCTGACATTCAACATCCTTTGGGAGGAGGGGATGTAAGACGGAATCATTGGCATTGGGGTAGAGAGAGACTGATTCCGTCAGAAGACAAAGCTTGTGATCACTAGGCACGGAGGATAATTCAAAGTTGGATCAACACACTCGGTTCACTGAGGCTTATCACTTACCCATCGTCTGTTGATCGCTGCTCACTGAAGCTCCTCCACAAACGCCCATTAGCAACGTGAACACCAAAACATTCCTTACTCCTGTGAATGCCATCCGACAAGGTCCGATCGCGATCTGGGAAAAACAGCACAGACAATCCGCGACACCCAAACAGTCGCTTAGTGTTACTTGACGTGCCCTTCACTTCTGCTCTAGTTCTTCTTAAGCGCGTGGTTTCCGAGTGTGATGCAGCGTACCTACCATGTCCTGACAGTTTGTCTCCAAGGGTGAGTATCCAAGCTTTTCTGACTTACACGGTAAAGTCTACTACCGGCCTGTCGACATCAGGCGCGAAGGGCCGCGGACGTAAAAATTTTATTTCGATCCATATCAGCTGCGTTAGGGTATGATGCGAGGTATGAATTGATCGAAGATCGCCCTCCAGGTAGTCAACGTGCTAGCTTACTGAATACTGTAGACAAATGCGAAATTAAGGCTTGTCTTCCGGGAAAACGTATAACTTTACCTTTGCACTTAGCAGCTGCACCCCAGGTGTCGGTAATGGTGAAAGATCAGTCCCTCGAAACTTCTCCTCGTCTCTCGTAGTCTCAACGCCTGGGTTGGGGAAAAGATACCATCAGACTACCACAGTAGAAAAGCCTTGGAAGAATAACCGAAGTTCGAGACAGTGGACCAATTGGTAATGACTTTATAGATGTTTAATGAGCATCTCCTAATGTTACAGCTGACGACTAAGGGGCCGTTTTATTAGCACGCACGCCAGCGGCGGCCCAGGCCCGGGCAACAAACCGTGGA
>JAOWAR010160399.1:0-10530 GCA_028571005.1 Clathrina lutea
CTCCAAATCAAAAGCCCCTTTTTTAATCTGCAAGATTTTTTGTAGGGTATAATGTATTTATGGATGCTCCAACAGGTGAAAAATCCCTGATCAAGGGGGGGGGGGGACTCCATTGACATCTGACTACAAGGAAAATAGAACCTACAAAAGTAGCTTGGGGAAAGGAAATGCTCAAGTGCAAAGGAGTGGAGATCTGGGGTTTTCTATAGCAAACTAAGTTTTTGTAAACTGTCAGTACATGTGTGATTGCTGGTGTCCTTAAATGACATGAGGGAGGAAGAGGTATGTTAGCGTCAGTGTCACACTTGAACCGTGACCAGTGCTCTGACATTGCTTAACTGAGGGTAGCGTTATTTGGATCCTGAAGGTCTTGGAGGGTTGTTGGCAGAGTGTTCCAATAAAAGAGCAGATCTGTAGAAAAATGAGTTCAGAAGTGGGTGTTGTGGGTGCATGCTGGTAATAATAGAAGATCATCTTGCCGGAGAGCACCTGAAAGGCAATATTTCGTCGCCATGGAAGAGCGGGCCATCCAAGCTGTCGGAGAAGGTCGGCTTTAGGCATGTGCCAGTCAGCTACAAGAAGCCGGTTGGCAACATTGGCCTGTACTCTTTCGAAGGAAAGGGGATCGCTGCCAAGAAGAGAGCCATCCCAGACCAGCAAGGCATATTCCAGTATGGAATGCAAGCACAAAAGATAGAGTTTGCCACTGGTGCTTTGGGGGATGGAACATCAACCTGAGAAGATTGGCGTGATTCGTCGCTCATGCTAAAATAGAGCTAATGTACGTTGACCATTTGAGATCTGATGTGAAAACTACTCAAAGATGGTGGTGATATGTCAACTTGATTGGAACACCACTGATTGTGGGGTAATGGCATCTAGGGATTATTGTTGGTGGAAAGAAATTTTGTTTTTGTGTGTATTCACTGTGTGATTAGGTGAAAAGGTGCGCATGGTGCATGTGGAAAATGGACAACGAAGAAGATGTTTCAAATGTTGTTTGTATTCAAGTCAGTTGTGTGTGAGAAAGTGTGCGCTAACTGAGTGTCCTGAGCTTTCAGCATTTTTGAATGCCCCAGGAAGCCCAGGTGGCGGGAATGCCTCAACTATAGTCCTGAATCTCTACTACCAGCCCTTGGCAAAGCCTTGGACTCAACCCCACAGCGGCCGCCTCCTCCGTTACCCGATAACACAAGCTTTTCTCCCCCCGTCAATTTTGACTCTTACCAGGCAGGTCAACAACCCTCCAAGGTGGTTTACCTTGTTCACAAGTGGCTGCGTGCACTGGACCAGGCTCTGAATAGATCATCTGCTTTCATAATTGCGACCTCGTCTTAAACATATACTGTATATACTGACTCTCCACTTCGCTGGTGAGAGGACAAACGCTGAAACCGTGGCGTTTTCACCTATACATACGAAACTGCCGAGTGTTGTTTTACCTAGGCTTTGCAGTGGCCTCGGCTGAAACTCCTACGATTATGTTAATGTCATAAAGACAAGACCTTCTCACCCCCACAGCAGCGCTTAGCTGGTGGGCTGCCCCGCTGAAGCCTGGACCAGCATACCACACCATCAAGGCTATCACAGAATCAGTTAGCCTATATCTCGTATACGTAGTCTCTCCTTCTCTTTCATCTCGCCCTGTGCAGGCTGAGATGGTCTCGATACGAGCAGCTGGTAGCAGCATGCAGCGGGCCACCGGTCAACGCGGAGACACGGAGCCACGATGCTTCAACATTTGGATGGAACACAGGGCACGCAGTCAGTTCTACCGGGGAGTGTCCAGAAACAGACCAGGTCTTATCTCCGGCTTTGTGCGTAGATTATGGTAATTATGGTAATTCTGCGTGTGGTGCCCGGCTGACGTGATCTGCTTTCGATGATACGCTGATGCAAAGGTAAAAAGGAGGCCCGTGTTCCGAAAGAGCGCTCAACACGACAAATCCCGTGTACCGGTGAGGTCTTAAGCTCCTACACCTGGGGATATCCTACAGAGGCGAAGTCTCCATTCGCCCAGAGATCAGGGATATCTACGTGATCAGACAGACAGATTCATGGCATCATAATATATGTGAGTCGCACGCGAGCTAGCTCACAACACGATGCCGACCGTGCGAGAATTCGGAGGTACTAGTAGATCTTCAGGATCTGCTGTAGGAAGCAGCTGAGCCAGCACACGCGAAAAGGGCCATAACGTCAATTTTTCTCAACATTGAGATATTTGTATCAGCAAATTCTATAGGTGGCAGGAAAAAAACCGCTTGAAGAAATTTTTGACTGAGATGCAGTTGAAAACGTGACACGGAAAAGAAGTACTTTGAGAAGCATTTTGTCACAACGTTGCTCGTCAAATAACAAATTGTTGAAATCATATTAAAGACATGTTTGAAACATTAGTCTGAAAGTCAACTCATAAAGGATGCAGGTTGCAAGAATTGTGTAGAAAAATGTGAATGTGTTGTGCTTACTCATGTTTGATCAATGGAATATGGTATTGAAGCCTTAGCAAAAAAAAAAAGACAGAGAGAGCGAGAGAGAGGAAGAGATTATGTGCATGTATGAAGCAAACCACTTCTCTTCACAGACAATAGCCAATCAATAGCAGGTTCAGGGCACAGTCTATCCTGAAAAGCCGGCGCAGCGGCTCACGGATGTGGTCAAACAGGTAGCGGGAGCACTCCACACTGAGACCTCTGGGTTGAACAATTGGAGGCTAGATGGCTGCACTCAAGTTGTTGAGCTCTGCATTATGAACAGCAGTGAAATGAAAGACGCCACACTTGAAGATGACACTTTCACCTCCACAATGCAAGGTGTTGCCTTGTTGAAAACAAAGTGGGAGTACCTGCTCACTGATCCTATTTAAAGGCTCGAAATATTGCAGGAGGTACGCATCACAGTTGTACTAGGGGGTCTTGTCAGCGTCCACCAACTCTGCAACATTGCACGCTGCCAATTGGTTTATAACATCACACAACTGCTGAAGGGTGAACGTATCAGATCGGCGGTATTTCTGCTTCAAGAGGCCGAAGCACCCATCGACTAAGCACTGAGTGCGGACAGCAGTCATAACGTGAAGAGAAATTTCATGAAGCCCAGCAATGATATGCCAGGCGAGATACGCCATAACCGTTTTGTTCTTATTTTGGCCAGCACAGTTGTCAGCATGCAAATGACCCTCCTTTTCTCCTTGGCCATGCATTGCAAAGAAGTGGTGCAGCAAAGAGACTACTGTGTTGGGTTTCCAATCGTCTGCGCTTCGTCTATTAAGTAGGTGATCTGCTTGGGGATTCCTTCGGTGCACACGCCAAAGAGTCGCACTTTTCGTGGAGTTTTAAAATAGATTGGGCCAACCTGCCTGGTCGTGTGCGGCAACAGCACCTGCTGAGCATCGTTAAACGTGGAGTGCGGTTTTCGCAGATTGTTTCAGCATGCAGCATAGGGAGGGGCAGTCAAGTAGTCTGCCTCCGTTAACTCTTCCTTCGTTTCATCTGTGCACTTTTTGTAGAACTCCCGTTCTTTTTCTGCATTATGCAAGTGCTGTGTAAAGTCCACCAAAGCTTCCATCTTCTCTGCTTCTGTCACTCCACCCATAACCCTTTGCCTGTGCTTCTCACACCGATCACACACATCTATGCGTGGTGTCATGAACTTAATGTGCGGAAAATACTGGTGCCAGATTACTCGGAAAGAACTCTCTCCAACTGCATGCAACTCGTCACCACAAGATTCCTTGTTCTGTGCATGCGCAATCTTGTAATTACAAGAAGCTGACAAGTACACAGGGGGAAACCTATCTCTTCCAAGCAGTGGTGCTGGCTGTGGCAAGCCGTGCACTTCCGTGAATCTCTATAAATTTCGCACAGTTTTCCACAACTGGAAAAGTAAGTGCATTGTGGGATGTTTTTCCCTTGTTGCCATGTACATGTGATGTTACACCATGTTTCTTGAGATGTAACTGCAGGTTCGTGAATTCTCTGGGGCCCAAATCATCGATGCGCTTGAATGCACCAGCACACACAGCCTGACCCTCGAAAGAATAATGAAAGGCAACCCTATTCTTTCTCTTCCTGATCCTGGCATTCGTTTCGTCTGACCTCATTCCTGAATTCATAAAACCAAGGACTAAAGGACTAGAATTTCTTTTTCGCCCTTTTCAAGCTCACGTCAGTCTATTGTCTTAACAACCTCACGCGAAACCTTTCTCAAATAACCCTGGCTGCAGCCACCCTCCGCATGCATATGCTCACGATCGCCAAACTGCAGGCCCGCCGGCTGCGCTGGCGCCGCCATCTCCGCCTTCTCCACCAACATTCTCGTCTAAGAATCGTCGAGCTGCTGTACCTACGCGAACTTCCGCGTCCGGGTAGTGCCCGCCATCGTGGTCATCACCCTCAGAGTCGCTGGTGCCGCTGCTGCTCGCCCTTGTCGATCTGCCGCTCACCATCGTACGTACGTGCATACGTCTGCTACCCTCATGACTTGCGTCGCTGTCGCTTCCCTCGCTAGACTCCACATTCTCTCCGAAATAGCCCATCTCCCTCGTCCTCTCTCTCTCTCAAACATTGCTGCGACCTCCAAAGATGTGTATACGCGTTGCCTGTTCACGACGGCCTTGAAACGACAATCGTGAGAAAGAAAACAAATCACGACAGCGAGGAGCGATACACCTCCAGCGAAAGCAACCACAACAGACACAAACTGCTCTAATATTGTCGTTTTTGGCTTAATTCTCAAAATGACCCCTCGTTTCAAAACATGAATATGCAGCTTGCACTTTCCAAAGAACACGACCACATACGCATGCGCTTTGGAATGATCGCAGCCTAACGTCGGAAACGTGCTCAATCGATCGCGGCTCCCCTGCCCAAATGTCGAACACCCTGAAAAAAAAAATAGCAGGACGCTTCCACGACCTATCCTCGCCTTAGGTTAGGCCGATCGATCTGCGGAATCTGATCCTTGAAATTTATCCGGAAGGCTCAGAAAGGCCTTTTTCTGTCGAAGTAGACGCCTGCGGAGTGCCCGACTGAGTTGTACGCCATCGGTACACGGGCAGTAAACCACCTAACGAGGTGCCTCCGATACCGCGAATTTCTTTTTTTCGTGGCATTTAAGGCGCGATATACCGAAGTAACGAAGGGATGAGCAGTATCTTCACCACAGGTGGCCTTTTCGCCAAAAAGACGAGCTTTTGGGCAGTTGAGTTTTCGATCTCGAAACACTGTTGCAACATTCAAATGTGTTAGGCGGGAAATTTTCCCGCCAAGAAAGCAGGATGGCGAAATGTGAAACCTGCTGTCAATTCCTCTCAAAGTTGGTCATTGCATGAGATCCCACTGCCCTGCGATCCTGTCACAGTAGCAGCCCTGAAGCGAGCGATGGAAGAAGCGGTGAAAGCCATCATGGAAGGCCAAATGAGCATTCGGGCGGCGAGCGCCCAGTTCGCGTTTCTAAGTCAACGCTGAGGGATAAAATTCGCGCCGTATGGCGGTCCGGGGACGCCCCAAGGAGTTGGCAAAGGAATTGGAGGACTTGGTTGAGGGGTACGCTTGCGCAATGAATGTCAGACGTGGGATTCGACCGAGGTGAGTGGCGGCATGCCTGCACGTGCATGACCTTTGCATCACAACCAAAACTGGCAAAAGTCAAAACGACAAAAAAAATGCCCTTGAACCGACGCATGCCCTCGTGCCCTGGTCTTCGGGTATGGCATCACTGCCAATGCATGAAAGGTCAATTGAACAGCAAACTTCAACCTAAACACAATGTCATCAGCACAAGGCACTTCACTAGAAAGTAGATCAAAACTGGTGTGATTCAAGCATGTTCTGAAAGAAAAAGAAAGAAGTGGCTCTGTGACAGGAAGAAGAAAGTCATGAACACAAATCTCGTCATGGTCGTCAATAAGGACGAGGCAAAACAAGGACAGTTTGAAGAATTTGAGACACCAAGCATCAACTTCATCGTCCACAATAGCCTTATGCAGGAAGAATACTTTCCACCAAAACCCCAACACTTTGCGCAGTGTACGAATCATACAAGGCAGAAAAAAAGATTGGACTCATTTTTTTCTTGTTTATTCCTCTTTTCAGCTTCGTGCCAAGCCGTGGTGGCAACGGTGGCAACAAAGGCCGGAAAAGATCCGGGCCGGGTGAAGTCCCCCAAGTGGTGGCGAGGCTTTAAGCGCCGGCACCCAGACATAACAACAAAGCGCCCTAAAGGGCTTGAACAATGCCGCGCCAAGCAGGGCGACCAGGAGGTGATTCACAACTTCTTCCACCTGCTGCAGGAGCAGGTGAATGAGCTGAAGGTCACAGCATCCACGCTGTGGAACGTCGATGAGAAGCCAATCCAGCTCGACACCCCCTGCCCCGACGAGTAGTCTCAAAGAAGACAGCTCATCCGCAGCAGCAGCACCGCCGAACACACGATCACATCACAGTGAACCTGTGTGTCAACGGGGTGGGGCAAATGCTGCCGCCACAAGTGATCTTCAGCTGCAAGCAGCTCCGTTCAGACCTGCTGAAGGATGGCCGGGCGGATGCCCTTTATTGCACACAAGCAAAAGGCAGTATGGATGGCGAACTATTCCTCAGCTGGTTCATAAAGGTGTTCCTACCAAGAACAAACAGAGGAAGCACAGGTAGGTTGTACCCTTCTCATTATCATGGACCATAGGATATAACAGAAATACCACAGGCATGAATGTGTAAGCCAAAAATGATTTATTTCTGGTGGTTAAACTACACGACACTAAGTGAACTGTTGGTATGAAAACAAAGACAAAAAGGTGAATACAAAATGTGACGGAGACAGCTTCGGGATTTGCGATGCTGCATGGGAATATGAGCAGCCTCGCGAAAAGTTCCATCCTCTTTTTTTTTTTAAAGAATTATTTGTCTTAGACTGACAAGGCCGCCACAGTGCTACCAAAATGTCTTGGCTTGAAAACTGGAAGACTGGTATTTTGGGATCTGTAGGATGACGCAAACCCAGTCAGGATCTCTTCAGAATTAACGCAGAACCCCCATCCCTCAGGTCTTTTTGGTGAACGCCTGCGCCTACTAATTTTTTCTTGGTTTGCCTCTCTTCCAGCTGATACTCATGGACAACCATGCAAGTCACATCACCGTTGGTCAGCTCGAGTTGGCCGAGGAGAAGAATGTTCATTTCCTGGCCCTGCCATCAAAAACATCACACCTCATCCAGCCACTGGACAGGTGTGTTTTCAGTTCCCTTCAGCGAACACATGAAGAGGTGTGTGCGGCAGCCCGGCTAATAAAAGACGACCACACATTGAGGATAGGCAACTTGAAGAGGTGTGTGCGGCAGCCCGGCCAATAAAAGACGACCACACATTGAGGATAGGCGACTTCTCAAAGCTGCTCCCGGATTCTCTCCTGCAGTCTGCCACACCAGTGAATATCAGTGCCGGGTTTCGTACAACAGGCATATGGCCAATCCAACCGCAGCTGCTGCAGAAAGAAAGATTGCTCCCGCGACCGTTTCCCCAAGCTTGACTGTGAAAAGCAATAAGAGCGGCAACGACGACGACAATGAGGGCAGTGACGGCGACGGTGACAGTGAGGGCAGCGGCAGCGAGGACAGCGACAGTGGTGACAGTGAGGGCGGCGACGGTGGTGACAGCAAGGGCGTCGACGGTGGCGAGGGCAACAACGGTGGTGAGGTTGGCGACGGGGGTGACAATGGCGAAGGCGGTGACAGCAATGCCGGGGGACCTGTTGAAATTGACCTGTAAGTTTAAGCTCAGCAACACACTAGTTAACAGGACCGATAGTCGAAATGTGATCGCAAGCCAGCAACATCATTACTTTGAAAAGCTTAATGCAGCAAACAGTCCAGGATCACTAATTAGTGCTAATATTAGGGCTGAAACGAATATACCGAATATCCGGATAATCGTTGATTTTCAGGTTCATTCGAATAGTTCGTTTGATTTAGAATATTCGAAATTGCACGTTGCGCACTTTCGCTGATCATCATGAATGCATATCACACGCCTGACAAATGAGGCGTGACAATGCCCTTCGACTGCACTCGGATCATGTTGTAACGCGAAGCTTGAACTTGCACGGCGGTGGGGTGCATGGCCCATATTTGGCATGCACCAGCATGCATGCTACAAAGCTGCACGCGGTTCATGGCTGTTGTAGTAGTTGGCTGTCGTTGCTTCAGTGAAAGTGGATCAGAACAGCCCGTGACTTGCATGTCTCGGACTCTCGTGGCCAATTCGTTGTTGTAGTAGTCTATTATCTAGAAAGATGGATGGGGCAAACTCAGGGCCGCCTCCGTTTCAGAAAGGAACCAGGTCCGAAGTTTGGAGTCGCTTTCGGCGCGGAACGAAAATCGCAACGTGCCTGCTGTGCGACAAAACGTTTGTCTACAACGGTGGCACTACTTCCACCTTGATGCCCAACCTTCAGCAGAAGCACCCGTCGAAAGTTGTGAAGCAGGAGCCCGGTCTCCAGTTGCCCTCCACCGTCTCCACCACTCCTACACCTGCGCAGGCTTCCTTCACCAGCTTCGTTCAAGCCCAGAAACGTTCCGCTAAGCCCTGTTCGTCCCTGGTGCAACGAGAAATAACGAGGCTTCTGTCTCGCTGGCCATGGCTAGACACGAGGCCGATCTCCATAGTCCGCGACCAAGGCCTCACTGAGGAGCTACTCAGCTTCCTGGAGCCAAACTACATTATTCCATCGACGACTCATATCGCATCGCTCATCTAGAAGGACTTTGCGGATGGCAAAGCGGCGTTGTCAGCGCCTCTATGCCAAGCAGACTCGCTAGCGCTGACTACTGACATCTGGACTTCAAAGGCAACGCAAGCGTTCGCAACCACTACAGGACACTTCCTCGACAATGAGTGGAACCTTGTCTTATGTGTCCCGGAGAATGTCCATTTCCCAGGCAGCCACACAGGCATCCGCATCTCTGAGCAGATAAAAGGCGTGCTGCCTCCATTCAAACTTCAACCTGCGTAGGTCTCCGCAGTAGTGAACGGCGAAGCGGCAAATGTTGTTCTGGCTGGTAAGTTCCTGAGCCTTGATGTTACGTAAGCGTATAGTCAGAGGAGAGAGAGAGAGAGAGAGAGAGAGAGAGAGAGAGAAAGAGAGAGAACGAGAGATCAGTAATACGTCAAAAACGAAAACCATGGGGAGAGAATGTGACAAATGCCATGAATGAACGTTGAGAAAGTTTCACTGACGCAGCGTTGGATGTTACTTGAGAAGATATAGACAGCATCTTTTAGGTCAGAAAGTTAAAAAAGACTCAAAGATGGTATGCTGTCTCTCTCTCTTCCTTTCTCATTTTTCTCTTCAGGGAAGATTTTGTGGGAGAGTGATGAGTTCAAGAGCGTTGTGTGCGCTGCACATCGACTGCAGAATGATGTGAAGGGTGCTGTGCAGAAGAAGAAGAAGATGCAGCATCTCCTTGCCAAATGTCGTCGTCATCTAGTTGGGCATTTCAATCATTCGGCGCTTGCCACCAATGGCCTCGACCAAAAGCAGAAGGCTTTGGACTTCAAGCCTGGTCGTCATGTCATCCAACAAGTTGCCGCAAGATGGAACAGCACTTTCCACATGCTTCAGAGGCTTGTGCTGCTCAAACAGCCGATTCGCCTCTACCTCGAAGACAACATGTCTGAGCAGGAGAGAGCCTCATACGACCTAACCGACGTCGAGTGGGCATCAGCCAAGAGTCTCCTGGAGGCAGTTGATGAGGTGACCACCACCTTATCTGGTGAAAAGTACTCCACTCTCTCCTGGTGCCTTCCACTATTGTACGGTCTGCGGGACAAAGTAAACGCTGATCCCCCACGGCGATCCTTTCAGTGTCGTTTTGTGTAGCGCATGAGAAATTTGCGGCACGGAGTGTGAATTTGATAGACAATAGGCCGATAAATTTTGGCAAAAACGGATGAGCGATTAACAGGTATCAGGGCTGACAAAAGGTGCGTTGCCGCGTGGTTTTCACGCTTACTGCGGGCTTGCCAGCCGCCTGCGCCGCTGTGTAGCATGGTGGGAGTCAACGTCCACCAAACACTTGTATACCGGCCTACTGTCAGGACTTTCCAAAATTTTAAGGCGGTAAACAATGTTGGTTTTTCCCGGTCGGGTGTATTGTCCCGAGGCCTTGTATCCGGGAAGAGCTCGGAGTCTTCCACGGACACCCCAACAATCTTCCTTGGTAGTTGGCGTCCTTCAGCTTGGTGCTTCCAGACGCGAAAAACAAAAAAGGTGTGCCACCAACAAGAAAACGATCGCCAAAATATGGGCGGAAACAAGGGAAAATATCCCTCCAAAAGACGAATTCATCCTCGCTACTTTCTCTAAAAGACCAGTCACATATCTTCAGCAGTTCGGCGTACTTCATCTACAATCGACATCTGCAGTTTGGCAGACTTCGTTCGCCAAGAAAAATGTAGAAAGGTGACAACCAAGCCCACTCACGGACAATTACTTCTCGGAATCGCCATGATCGCTGAACCGTTCGCTCCGGAGC
>JAOWAR010160410.1:0-10530 GCA_028571005.1 Clathrina lutea
AAGAACCTTTTATTCCTCACGCGCATGATTGATTAGGTAGTTACAAAAGACGCACAGTGAGGAGAAGCATGGAAATTCTCTGTATAGTAAACTACAGGACGACAATTAGGGGTAAAACTGAGAGAAAATAAAGTTATGTCCTTGCTCTTAAGTCTGTTCAAAAGTGTGCCTAGTGATACAGAGCAAAGCACTCCCGGTGGTTGGTGTGCAGGCGGACATCGCATGTCCTGCAGTAGGATGTGCACTGATGCTGCTTGTGCTACGTCTCCCAGCAGTAAGCGCAGTTCTTCTGCTCACTGTGACCAGGAAGGTGGACAAGAGCTGCTGGTGTCTGGTCTTGAACAGGCGGTCGGAAACGACGCTCTGGTGGCGGTTCATTCACTGCAATGTTGGCAGCCTGACGTATCAAGTTCGCCTGGAAGTCTGTGCGGTGAAAGTGTCTTCGGCGTGGAATAGCACCTGGGTGCTGCTGGTGATACAGCTCAAACATTATGATGAATGAGTTGACTGCTGCCAGATCAATTAAGTCTAGGGAAATGCTGGCTGGACACACTGTTTGGCCTGTGCCTCCAGATCAGTGACGTCAAGGTCTGGTTTCTCGTCGCCTTCAACAACTTCCTCGTCTATGTAGGGGTCAAGTGTTTCCCAGCTGTATTAATTTATCAGCGATCTTTAGATGATCGGCCCTGTGAGCCAGAAGGCGCTTATATTCCGCATGGAGCTCCTTCACGTCCGCCGTCCGGCCTTCGTCCACCGCCTCATCAAAGGTACCGTCCAGCTTGGTGAGAAAGTCTGCCTGGTGCTGACAGCTCTTCTTTTTGAAGATATACTTTGGGGCCTCTGTAGCCTGGACTGCCGTCCTCTTCCTCTGCAGACGACAAAGTTCCTCCCTTGTCTCGGCCAGGGCAGCCTCTATCGACCACCACTGCTCCTCAAAAAGAGAAGAAAGGTCCCGAGCCCAAGGCGGGAAGTCCTCGGAGCTCGAGGCTGTGCTTTGAGCCGAGCCGGTGGACTCTGGAGCACGGGGAGGTGCCCGCCAGGCAGCTGCCAGACAATAATTATTTTCCTGGGCTGAATTGCCCCAAAACAAATCATATCGGACAGATTTTGGTCTAAGCCAACCATGACCTACCTAAGGTACTCAGGAATGGGTGTGAAGAGAAAAAACATAAGGTCACCGGCAATTTTCTTCCATTTTCAAGCTGTTTTATCTGTTTCTTCAGGCCTTTTTGGTGTTTGATCAGCACATTTCCATTGCACAATGACCACTGAAGTTTCATCAGTTGCTTATTTGGGACAGGGAAGTTGAACTCAACCATCAGGAATCTGTGTAGAAGGGAAAGAACAAGAATAGGTGCTGATGGCTACATCCATGTGCTATTGATACCTTGCTTTGTGTTCGGTGAACTCAGCGCTGGCATTCTGCTCTGGACGGATACTGCAGTTTACTTTTCTATTCCGTAATATGGGTAATTGCCATTGCCATTATAAAGGGCAAGTATGATGTATACAATTATGTCGAAAAGGGAAAACTGACGGGCAAAGTCAATGAGAGGTATAATATCAGCAGTATACAAAGTGATTTTTGCTCAACGTGAATTGGAGAGAATGGGAGCTAGTACAGAACTGAGAATGAGTAATGACCATCACAAGAGAGCGTCTGGACCCGCCAAGATGTTTGCAGATAGCGTTTAGGACCCGCTTGCAGCGTGTTACACGTGGTTTCCCACAGTGTTGCTCACCCAAGACAGCCTCCAGTCCTTTCCTACCACCACGAGCAAAGGAACGCTCCAGGTGGCGGTAGTGTAGGCCTCTGCTAGCTATCTTCTCTGCCATCGCCTTTGTTATAACCTTTTCGCGGCCACACAGCTTCGCCTTCAGCATTGTTGCTAATTTTGTAGTGGCGATGCTGTGGTCAACAATTGCGAAAGCCGACTGGAATGTCAGGCTGTGCTGCATCAAAACTGACACTGGGATCTTGTGACATGAGAGATCACATAGTGCCTTCACATCCTCCAATGCGTCATGGGCCTTCAGTTGTTTGCCCAACAAATCCCGGTACAGTCAAATTGACGCCTGACTTCTTCTTCAGGTGCAGACGAAGTGTCAGCGAATCCTGCCACTCTCTCTTGCATGGCATCTAACTGATTGCGCCACCTAGCTTCAGTCAGGATGATGCGCATGTCAAATGCCTTACAGCTATGGGTAACCAGGACAACTGGAGATGGACCAAGACCCTTCAGCCAGGTGCAAAAGTCTAGTAAAGCTTCTCCAACACTTTGACTAGGAACAGCTCTTCCATTCATGAACAGCTGATAACTGTCGCTAGATATCTTTGTGGCACGAGTAGCCTGCTCTGTGATTTTCTTGTGAGGCAAAACATGCTTGTTGAATGTGCGGTGCTCTTTTTCAGGGCCCAGCAATACACGAGCTGCTATCTGGGTGATAGCTGCATCATTCCTCAAGCCAGTCGTCTGGACATCTACATACACGAGTGGACGCTTGTCACTCGCGTTCTGTTCTGCAGGCTGTGCTGCTGCCGCTGGAATGTGCTCAACATCTATGTCATCTGACAAATTGCATTCCGGTTCATAGGTTGTTCCTTTCCTCACCTCTTGGCTATGTTGGGCACATTTTCTAGTGTCCTTGAGAAGACGACGTCTAACCTTGTAAGCTTTCTCTGTTCTTCTGGCCTTGGCACGTCGTGCACTCTCCTCTTCCCTGTGGAAATGCTGCTGACAGTAGCTGCCAGGTGATAGGCTTGCCTCGGCAGCAACATCTGTCACATAAGTCTTCCCATCATTCCATTGGCAAACGCTAGCACTAACTCTGTATTGCAGAGACTCTGATCCTGCATAATGGCGAGCTTTAGGATGTTTGCTACTGACCACGCTATTGAAAGACTCGTGCTGTGTACTTCCGCGTCGAGCCAACTTGTCTCCGTTGGCAACGTAAGCTTGGAAGATGTCCTGCAACTCCTTCCTAGTCTCATGATTGCTCAGTGGTTTTCTATGAGGCAGCCCTTTATGCCTGAACTTTTCAGGAGCTTCATGGTAATGGAACCATGAAGTGTTCGTGCACTTGGAGTGGTCATCATAGAGATGAGGAACTGTAGCTTCAAGATTCATGATAAGACCTTCCTTATTCATCTTGTTTTTGGACGCAGTGTATGAAAAACAGGTCTGGATGTGCTAGATGGTCTTTGAAGAAAGTTCAGAGTGGCCGGCCTCCTTCAGCTTGTACAGGTTGTTGCCCAAGTTTTTTTTTCAAGTGATTGAGATCACAGCCCTTGGCAATGTCCAAGTCTACCTCTTCTCGGATTCTGTAGATGGTCGATGCGTCGTCATCACCAATAAGTTTGTGTAGCTTGACACCTTCCTTCGCCAGATCCTGCACAATACTCACAGCTGCTGCTGGCTCCATGGCTTTTGCCGAGCCATTCCAGTTGAGCCTGCAGTCGTTGGAATCAGGGATACTTCCTGAAGACGATGCACGCTCGCAGGTCACACGCCTCTTGGTCATTGTCTGCACGCCAATGACCTTTCTCGTTTGTTGCCCTACGAGTTGACCGACTCCGCTCAAGCTGTTATATGCTTCACCAGTTCCTCCCTTCTGCCACCCCGTGTCGTAAGAAGCCTGATTGCAACGTTCTTGGGCTCAGACTGTGCATTTTCACTATTATGATCAGTAGTTGAGTCTGACATTCGTTCAGAGCACTCCACTGTTGGTGTAGACTCTGTCCCTTCTGTAGAACAACGCTTCTCCTCAGCTGCAGCTCTTTTGTAATTTCTTTTCACCGTAGGCTCCAAATTGGGGTCTACTTCTCTTTCTCTGCGCTTCAGCGTCTTCGGACGGACAGCTGGTACATTCATCGACGACAGCAAACTGTTCACATGTGTAGGTCCCATACCAGAATGCAGCATGCTAATGGCAGCTTTGCTGTTGACATCGAAGGCTTCCCCATGCATACTAGTCATGTGCTTCCTCGACGTCTCCACGCATGTGACTTGGTCGCACCATGAGTTGGAACAGCGGACTTTCCAAACGCATGCAAAGCCGCTCCGCCGCTCGCTAATGCAGTTGCTCAGCTGCAGAGGGGTAGGACACTTACTGCACCCACTCTGGAGTTGATCGGCAACAAGCCCAGGCTCAATGATTCGCTGCCCATCAAGCTGGAATGCAGGCTCGGCATTCGTCAGTGATGTTGACGCAGGCTCGTCATTCACAGGGGCAGCAACTGCCAGCGCCCGGTACTTGCTTCCCGCAAGCTGAGAACAAAAGCGAGACAAGTGCTGCGCCTTTTTTCTCGACACGAATTGGCCGCCGGGTCTCCGCACGTCGTGACCATCACAACCTTTGTTGTTGTTCTCGGCAAGTCCAGCTTCGCTCTCAGTCACAGAAACTACTTCTGGTAAATTTTCCTTGTCGCAGAGTGAACTCATGTCCCACAACACGAGGAGACTTATAAAATAAAAAAAATATTAAAAAAAACCCATAGATGACGCAGCTCATCACAAGACATCGACTTCGAAAAGAGAAACGGCATGTGGACGTAGACAAATGCTTCGCTGCTGCATACTGTGGTCGCTGGATCGATGTTGCGTGGTGAGACGCAACATCCGGCCCAATCTGCCGAGCGAGACGAAATAAACCCTGCCCAAGCTACCTCAACGAATCGTCGCGGCCGCTTCAAGGAGAGGTGAGTCGGCAGGTCACGCGACACGTGTGGCCCATGGTTGTCATGGCGAACAAGAAAGCGTGCGCGCCAAGGCCATGGCCAAGCTACATGTGGCATAGCTTCGTCCGCTCATCAGTAGTCTTCGGTCTCTGGCCAGTTTTCCTCCGTTCAGCCATCGTTGGCAGTCTAAATTTTGACAAACGTTCCAACACAGCAACCTGCGGGCCTATGACAGTGCATATAGACGGTGTTGGAAGCGAGTTGGGTGATTGGCAAGAAATGGAAGCTTGCCGGTCTCTTCTTGCCATCGCATTCGTGAAAGGCACAATCGACGAAGAGGATCTGCTGCTCTTCACGTTTGCCCTTGAAGAAGAGGAACGGCTAGGAAAAGAAAGATAGAGAAAAAAAAGAAAAAAAAAGAAGTTGGGGAGGTCCTAGTCGAACATAAGGAAGAAGAAGAGCATGAGAGGGAAGCCATCCTTTACTTTGGCCATGGCTTGTTCACGATTTCTTTCCAAGACGGTGTGAACCACAGACCGGGTACCAGTATGAAACCCGCGCAATCGCCACTCGGTCGGAGTTACGACTCAGTCCCTCTGAGTCGTGCTCCGGACTGCTCTGAACGGTTCAGACTTCCCGCCAAACGAGCCACGGTCCCAGTCCGGAGCCATTTATGACTCACCTAACCTCTCTAATATTCAGAAAAAGCGTAGTGAAAAATGCGATCGGGGGCAGTGTGGTATAAGTTTTGAAAAAGAAGAACTTCTTGACCTTCTTATATAAGTTGTATAAGCCGGAGATCTTCGGCCTCTCGTAGTTCCTCCGGTCTCGAGCTCCGGAGAAGTCTACGCCATTCGTATACGAGCAAATGGAAAAAGTCCCTTTTCTGCCATTTTAGCTGTATAAAATCGGTCGGTAGTATTGACTTTTACTCGGTAAACCCCACATAAGCAGGTGACCTGAGCTGCACCGTCTTTCAGCTTGTCCGGGGCAATACCGGCTCCTCCATAGCTGCAGCACCATAAGCATGAGCGCGTCCTTTTGTGGTTGTACTGGTAGTACGCTTAGCTTCCGGGGTGCCCGTCGACACAGCCTCGAGGCAAGTGCTCGAAGCCTGACCTAACGTACAACGTGGGTACGTCGCTCAACTGATTGAGCATGGACCTTCTTCTCCAATCTTCGGAGATGGTTCTGCTGTCCGTCGGTTGTGAGCTATAGTGCCTCCTGGTTCTGGGATTTGAGCTGTTCAAGTGACCTAAGCTCTTAATTGCTGGATTGGCAGCGCTTCTCAAGCTAAGGATTCTTCTTTGCAAGAGATATCACCAACCCACGGAGGTACTTCGAGGCTCCATGTCATCCCAAGTGGCTTTTATGGGGTCCCCACGGGCAGAACATTTCTTTCCTGAGAGAACAGTTTCGTCTGGTTGAGGGGCTTAAATATTACTACCTTTCTCAGTCACACAGGCAGGAACGCTCAAATCAACTATTTCAGCTCCGGAGCGCCGGCGTTGGCTACCGTCTCCTGGAGTTGGGAAAAAGTCGTTGAGAGTTGTGTGAGACTTCAGCCACAATTCGCTCCGGAAGCAGAGGAATACAGCTGAACGTCATCATCTTGAGATTTTGCAGGGAACTGTCAATGCAAGAAATCTTTGGCGATACCGCAGAAGGCGGAGTGGTCGTCAAGTTCGAGGCGTGTTGGTGCGAAAACTGTAAGGAGTGGTCCAGAGCTGACGGTGGATGTTTGACCTGCCGTGGTACAGCGGCAACTATCTGCCAACAATGGAGACAGCCATTCTACCACGACAATGATTTACAACCCAAAAGCTTCCAGCTTCGTGAACTGTTTGAAAGGAACATTGAACATGGGACAACTTCTCAATTTTGTCCAAATGATTTTTCTAAGCCAACGGACATCGTTCTCGCCAGAGATAATGTTGAGGCAGAGGACCGCTTTTCAAGAGATCCAGTTGTGGGTGGAGACGGGAATGATTTGGGTACGGATTGTGAAGAAAAAGTCTCTGAACGAAATCACGTTGAATACCATAAAAATGAACACAGCGCGGAGAGAAGCAGCACCCCTTGCGTTGAGACAAACTCAGTAAAGCCAGAAGACCTAAAGATCAAAACATGGGAAAAAGTTGGAAATCGCCCACATGAATGCGACAAGTGTGGACAGGCATACAGATACAAGAGTCACCGTTTGGTGCATGAAAGGCCACACACTGGGGAGAGGACAAATAGTTGTGCGGTGAGTGGAAAGGAATTTATTGGCGAAAGCGAACTGGTGAGACATCAAAGGACACCCACTGGAGAGAGGCCATATCATTGTGGAAACGCATTTAGTTACAAGAGCGACCTGGTGACACATCAAAGGACACATAATGGAGAGAGGCCATATCAGTGTGACATGTGTGGAAAGATATTCTGTCGGAGAGGACACCTGGTCTCACATCAAAGGACACACACTGGAGAGAGGCCATATCAGTGCGTCACGTGTGGAAAGGCATTTAGTGAAAAGAGGACCCTGGTGACACATCAAAGGACACACACTGGAGAGAGGCCATATCAGTGTGACAAGTGTGGAAAGGCATTTAGTAGGAGATGGACCCTGGTGACACATCAAAGGACACACACTGGAGAGAGGCCATATCAGTGTGACAGGTGTGGAAAGGCATTTAGTCAGAGATTGAACATGTTGAAACATCAACGAACACACACTTGAGAGAGACCATTTCAAGGTGGGGTTAGTGGAAAGGCTTTTCGTGACTAGAGGTACGCGGTGACACAAGAAAGGAAACACACTGGAGAGAGAGAGAGAGGCGATTTCAGTATGAGGAATTGTTCGAAAGGCATTTAGTCAGGACGCCAACTTTGTGAAAAATCCCAGGATGTATATTGGAGAGAGGGCATATCAGTGTGACAAGTGTTGAAAGGCATTTCTTCATCAAGACCACCTGGTGACACATCAAAGTAAAGACGCTGGAGAGACGACATCCCAAAATGTGACAAGTTGAGACATTTAATCCTCAGAAGGTCTTGGCTACACACTAAAACACACACACACACACACACACACACACACACTGGAGAGACGACATCCCAATGTGACAAGTTGAGAAAGACATTTAATCCTCAGAAGGTCTTGGCTACACACTAAAACACACACACACACACACACACACACACACACACACACACTGGAGAGAGGCTATATCAGTGTAATAAGTGTTCAAAGGCCTTTACTGTTTCCAGTGACCCGAGGCCGGGAGACATGAAAGGATAAGCACAGGAGAGGGGCCATATCACAGTTAGAGGAGTTTATGTTCTCAAAAGAAGGTGAGCCTGAGTGTTCATGAAGATTTACTCTTTCTTTTCCACCACAGAAGGTCAATTCCAGGAGTTTAGTAGATTAGTAATTGAATATTATCCTTAGTATCGAGTCAAATTTTTTACAAGGATGGGGGTTGTACCAGCCGCAATTCCTTGGCATTCAGCGTGTGCTTGATTCCGCGGGTGGATAAATCACAAAGGTCATTGAGGGAACGTAGATTTCCGCTTATGGGTCAAATTTGCATATTGCTGTGAGAGGGGGGACGAAGAACAAAACCGACCATGGTCACCTTGACTACATGTTAACGCATGCACATCGGGCAGTCTCGATTAACCTCTTATCTTGTTTACTGATAGATTGTGCTGAATTGAACTTTCAGAAGTCAAATTCGAGATGGAAATGAGGCATGACGTGCTTTTCCACGTTTTCATTCCAAGAAGACCCAGTGTCACAGGAAATTTGCCGTGTGTGCATGCTGCTGGGGAGCATTCTCCCCTCTCAAATCGCTGGCACGTTTTGTCGCCCATTGTCAAGCTCTAGTGTAAAGGCGGTGCTCGGATCGTCTGCCTTCTTCATGTCCGAAATGCAAACTTGGATTGTGAATCCAAAAAGAAAGCAGCGTGTACGCCAAAGACGTTGGCGGTGTACAAGTGGTGGTGAGCGTCATGCCGAAAGTAATTCAAAAGAAAAAAAACAATCAGGGATGTACCTTAAGCCCTTCTTTCGTGAGGACAAGCCTGCCTAAGAATATTTGTACTGCCAGTTTGGCCATGTTGCAGCCTGCTGGTTTCGTTTGCGTTGTGATCTGGACTTTGAAAAATGAACAAACGTTTTCGATCGCGTGGCTCGCACCCTTTTCTGGTAGAAAGCAAATGCAATCAATTTCGATCGCGTGTATCGCGTGTCTCGCGTGTATCACACCCTTTTCTGGTAGAAAGTGGAACAATCAGCTCCGCTGGTCGATCTCTCTCTCTCTCTCTCTCTCTCTCTCTCTCTCTCTGTTGATCTCTGTCACTCTCTTACCCTCTTTATGTTTCGCCCTTCATCCGTTTCTCCCTTCCCTTTGAAATGATGCCTTGGTGGCTTGTGTAATGGGACTACCCCCTAGCTGGAGCGACAAGTTGGTTCGTATGTTGGGAACTGCCCATTACTGCACGGTTTAGGGAAGATACAATCCTTGTGCGCATGAATCATAAATCTCCCCCTAAAAATGGGAGAAGCTTTGGTTTTCAGGAGAGGAGAATAAGAGAATAAAGCAAGCCTTCAAGTCGCGGCAAGACTGTAGTCGAACCCCTTGAAGAGCTCTGACAAACACATCCTCACTTGTTGTCTTAGACCTGGCTGTTTGTTACAAAAGCAAATGCAACCAATTTCGATCGCGTGTATCCGCGTATCGCGTGTATCGCGTGAATCGCGTGTATCGCGTGTTTCGCGTGAATCGCGTGTATCGCATGTACATGTATAGCGTGTATCGCAGCCGTCTCCGGACGGGATAGCATGGAGGGCGCGATTTAGTTCAATCGCCCTCCTGCGTCTCGCAATTTCAATAGCATGGTGCGATTGAGTTCAAGGGTTCAATCGCACTCGCGCGTCTCGCTAATTTCAATAGCAGGGTGGGACTGAGTTCAATCGCAATCGCGCGTATCGCATTTTCAATCGCAAAGTGCGGTGTCAATGGCTGTGTTTTACTGCTCGATCGATGATTGCTTTCAGAACCAGACCGCGAACTTCACCTGGACAGTCTAATTGACAGGTGCTTTCGAACGGACACGAAGCCAGAGAGAAATGTAGAGAGCTCCTTCCACTAAATTTCAAGTGAGCGAGGGAGAGAGAGAAAAGGAACGCTTCGTCAGCTCACTGCGAGTATTTTCTTGATCGAAGGAAGTCTTCGTTCGTCTGGAGACAGACGTAAGGATGTGCGCCCCGGTGTCTAGTATGTAGAAAGAGATACAACACCCGGGCAGGGCTTTGATGAAAAATCTTTTAAAAGGATCTTTCGATTGTACTCGCTTGATTTATTTCCGTGTGACCGAGGCCTTATAAGTTGTAAGAATTCCCTGGTAAGACTCACTCTACATGCTCGTAACGTTCCTTTTTCTCGAGATCTCTCTCTTTAGTCTCTTGGGCAGAGCGATTTCGCTTATACCACGTTGGTAGGCGATCGTCAGGGATGAATTTTTCCACAAAAAGTTTTGGCTTGCAGTTCCTCTTTAAGGTAGCTCAGGCGCAGTAAACTTATCATATAGATTTTCTTCTTCTGCTGGCCCAACACCGTGTGGGACAACAGAAAGAAGAATCTGTAAAAAAAATAGGAGGTCACCAGGCGTTTAGGATAGTTATTGAAAGGCTCTCACAAAAGCGATTTTGTATGGGAGTCAAAGGGAAAACTGAACAAAATCTCACATTTTGCATCAGAAGTCTGGTTTTTATCATGTAGATTTTGAAACAAGGGGCGTGCGCATGGAGCCACCGCAGTCTGCAAAGCATCACAAATCTCGCCCCGTTTATTTCAATCCGTGCT
>JAOWAR010160421.1:0-17499 GCA_028571005.1 Clathrina lutea
CGGTCGGACGAGCTAGACCACTGCTCCACGATGCAACCTCGACTCCCCGTCAGTCTGAATCAACACTTTCACCGTTCCCCCACAGCTCCACAGTTCATACTACGCTAGCAAACAGGCATGCACTACGATACACTCCACCTCCCATCTGTGTGTGCGTGTGCGTGTGTATGTGTGTTCGGGTACATACACACATGCCTCTGTGTGTGTGTTCGGGTACATACATGCATGCCTGTATGTGTGTCTTTGGGTACACACATACATGCCTGTGTGTGCGTGCGTGCGTGCGTGCATGTGTGTGTGTTCGGGTACATACAATGCAGACCTGCAATGTTTTGGGATTGTTTCTCCACAGGAATAACCGTCACATGGAAGTCAGCGGTCAGTGGGTCTTGGGGTGACGCCTCAAAATGGACTCCCAGGTCAGTGACCAATCTTGTGAGTGGCATGGGCATCAGATAGTGGCTTCTTTGTGGCAAAGCATGACCTTGTGAAGACATTGAGCCTTGATCATGAGAAGAATGTCATGCTTCTCCATCTTCTGATCCTTCAAGATTGTCTTCTGCACTGTTTACAGTGAGAAAACCAAAAACCTGGACTGATGGGGTCATGTGTTCTCTTCATGCAGACTTCCAAGTGGCAATGACAACGTCAATTTCCCATTCTCCAGCAGCAGAATCACGATCTCTCTCTCTGCTGATGCCGTGGTAACCAACCTGACCATTACTGGCCAACAAAGGCTGCAAATCCAAAACAACGTCAAACTGACCGTGCGTGACACATCTACCATCTCTGCTCAGTATACCTACGTCTATGGCCTTCTCAACACGTCCAAGCTCTACTGGTCAGGATACTACATCTATGGCAGCAGGCGCACCGTGCCTGGCTACGTCACCGTTGACAACTGGGGCATCGTAACTCGAGGCTCAAGGACCACCAAATACCTGCGTTACATCTCATTCCGTAACCGTGGCAGCTTCACCACAGACTCTAGTCTGGACCGCTCCTACTACAGACTCTACTTAGACCAGTCAGAGATCATCAACGACCTAAATGCAACTTGGATTTGGAACTCATACAGAATACAACCAAGGCGATCAGGCTTCCCTCAATCAAATACGCTCACTGCCAGTGCATCGCGAGGCCACTTTATCAACTACGGCCATTTTGTCACGGCCTTCTCTCAGTACTCCAGCAGCTACTGGTATTTCATTCTGCAGAACGAAGGTCAAGTGACTGTCTTGTCTGCGCGATATCGGTATAGTGCCCGACTCTACATCTACGCCTTGCCTCTCAAATTGGGCAAATTCAAAACTTATTTCTCCTCAGTGTACTTCAGCCGGCAAACCAGTTGGTCGCCAAGTTTTCAAACTATTTTCACCAATGCTGATATCCAATCTTACAGCTACCCTGTTCTGATCTCTACATCGGTCTCCACTCGTCCTTTGTCCCAATGGAATAGTTCCATCCAAGACATATTTTCACCAGGAAAATATGTGCCTGGGGTGTGGGATCCATCATTTCTTTGCAATATAATATTCCAGTCTATGTCCAATAGCCAGTTATCGCCTAGCTCGGTGAAAACATACGGTAGAGTCCGGGTGCAGCTTACAAGCATGTACGGCACAACAATCAAAATGCCGCTACAGCAGACTTCTAGTGGCTCAGTCTACCTAAATCGCAATTCCAATCCTTTGCCAAACAAAGTTTCATTCGGGAACAAAACATCAGTTGGCACTCTCTTTGTCAGTGGCGGCTGGCAGGTCTCAGCAGCACCAGCCACCATCCAACATGTGCAAATGGTTGATGCAACTGTGAACTCTACAGTTGTGCTGACAGGTGCAGGCCTAATGATGTCATTGATTGCTGTCCACGCCCAAAACACTCTGGTTCTGAAGGCATCAAGTGGAGAAGTGGACGTGCTGGATGTTTCTGGCACAATGCAGCTCCAGAGCTCATCACTTACGGTCAAGAGCCTGTGGCGGTGGATAGAAGGGGCCGTGTCTGGATCGAGTGATAGCCAGCTCATCGTACGCAGCTTCTGCAACATTAGAACAAATGGCGCAAAGTACCTGACAGGCAGCAGCCTTAGGTTCCAGCCAACTCGTGTGGCAAGCAACACTAATGGTGTTCTTGTGGAATACTTCCAGTATCGGGTTCCAGCAGGCAGTAATCCCGTTATCTCCTCCATCTTAAACTTCCCACAACCGGGTGTGATCTCCTCCAACACTCTCCCAGGAAACTTCAACAACATTTCATTACAACCTACGTTTCATAGAGTGGAAGCCTCATTGGTTCGCCCGCCGAAACCCAATGGAAATGCCCCTCTTCTTTACAACTCCGATGGTGGCATCGATTCTGACTCCCCCTGGACTTTCACTACAAATTATGCTACAAGGTCACGCGCCATGCTCCAAATCACTGTTCCTGGCAACTACATATTCTTTTTTCGCTACTATTACGGACCGGTCAGGTTGTGGATCGATGGGAAGATCATTTTCACTGGTTCGCGGGGAAGCGGCTCAATGAGCATTGAGTACCATTCGTCTCCAATCGTTCTCACAGCTGGTATGCATATGTTACGACTAGACGTCATCCAAGGAACTTCATCTTACAATCCCTATGGTAACAGCATCTTCATCAGCTACGGAGGACCAATTCAAAGGCAACTGATCCCAGATAATCAAATCTTTGTTCCAACACCCTCAACTGGGCTGGACCTCCGGCAGCATTGTGAAATTTCAAGCGACTCGCTTCTGTCTCAAGGTGCTGCTGATGTGTATGTTGACTCTGGCAAGACGCTCTACTTGTCCAACGACGTCCTCTGGCTGAGTAGCCTCGTCACCAATTCCACAGCCACCTCATCCTTTACAAATGCAGGGAACCTGGTGAAAACAAATGGAGGCGAAGCAACACTGTACATGACCTACAGCCCGCAGCAGGGAGGCACAATTCAACAGGGAGATGGAAAGATTCAGTTTGTCACTCCTACAAAGAACACCGTGCCAAAGTTCTGGGCAAATCCAGTAGGTGGGAGCTGGAATGTTGCAACAAACTGGCAGCCCGTCGGTGTACCTACGGCACAGAGCACAGTCTACCTCAGCCTGCCTGGGGCTTTCTCCGTTCTTATCGCAACAGGGGACAACATCACAGTGCGGAACCTCATTGTCGGGGGCAGAAACAGCAATCCTCAGCTGCACATCAGTCACTTTGGTAAACTGCGTGTCACAGATCGTATGGATATACTCACCAGTAGAGTCTCTCTCAATGGACAGATGGATGTAGGAGATCTTACCTGGACGGGTCAGTATATCACAGGAGCATCGATAGGTAGCTACTCTAGCCAGCTGACCATTCGCAAGGCGGTCTACTTTACTCTCAAAGGCTCATCAAGCGTTTACTTGCAAAACATTAACATTGTTAACTACGGAACATGGATCATCGGCAGTCGGTCCACCTCAACCGTCTACTGCCAAAACTGCCGCATCACCAACCGAGGCACCCTGACAATTAGAAGTGCCCACCTCCGTTTGTCTGGCTCGTACCAGTTTCCCACCACGGGCCTTATATTCCGCGCAGGCATTATCAACTATGGCACCATGTACATCGATCTGTACAGCTCCTCGTATCTCTATCTCTACTGGGACATTGCCAACTTCAAGGACTTAATTGTAGTTGGTCGTTACTACTGGCCCAGCAGTGAACGAATTTACTGTTATGGTGCCTTGACCAACAATGGAACGGTGTCAATTTACAAGACAAATAGCTACTTCTACGGCAATCAGGCTCGATTGCCAAGGGGTAATGGCACCTGGAAAGTTTATGGAGCACCTCTCTGGAACAGTTCCCGACCGACACCACGCCAAGCCTCTTCGGATGCTCAATCCTTCATCCGCTATGCTTATGGCAGCAGCAATAGAGCCTCTTTGGTTTGGAATCCCGGCTACAGAACGGCATTCTATTTCAGCAACTTCCAATTCACTGACCTCGTGTTCGGTGGCTTTGAAACTTGGGGCGCAATCACCATTCAATTCACTAGCATGCGCTTCGTCAACGTCCGAATGAATGGCGCTCTGCGTTTGAGCAGCTCCTCACAGCTTTATCTTAGGGCATACTCTCAAGTGAGAAACACATTCGTCACCCAGTCGGCTCAAATGAGCATCGGTCAGTTGTACACAAATGGAAACTGGTATGTTCAGCTGTCGCCTGCAGGAAGCACAGTTTTCAGTGGTCGTATTGTAATCAGCGGCAACTCATCCGTTGCCATTCAGCCTGGTACTGGAGAGGTTGTCTTCAACCGGAACGTCATTGTCCCAAGCACTTCCACCCTGTCTGTGCTGGGGAGAAAAGTAAGAATGCTGGGAAACCTGACAGTCTACGGCCAGCTATTCCTCAACAGTAGCCAAGCGGTGGTGTGGGGAGTTCTCACATGGAAGGGAGGAGTCCTGGGTGGCCAAAATGGCTTCCTGGCCTTGGCTGGTGGAGCAGTTGTAACTGGCACATCTCGGAAGACATTGAATGGCTTGAACCTTGGAGTCCAGTCTGTCTCTAGACCAAGCACACAGGGTGTTGTCGCCGAATACTTTCAGTTTCAAACGCCTGCAACCGGCTCCGTTCTTTCAAGGCCTGGGATCGAAGCTCTACTGCAAACGAGCTACCCCACCCAGTTCTGGGATGACAACAGCACATGTGGAACAACAATCTATTGTGTGCCTGCGAGCTTTGACTGGTACAATTCAACAGGAACTGTTGTTCGCTTGGAGAAGTCAGTGAGCATTCCCGCGCTGGTCAGCTCCCCATATCCTACGCAGTACAGAGAGGGCAGCTCAACAAGTGTTGATGGGACCTCGCCACTCACCTTCCAGACGTATTTTGCTGTGCGTAGAACAGCATTCTTTCGCATCACCACGGCTGGCCGATATCGTTTCTCTATCCTGGCATCATATCGGATTCCTCGCCTGTGGATTAATGGCATGATCATTCTGAACACCACCAGCTACACAAGCTCAGGCTTCCCAGCTGTGCAGAGTGCTGAGGTTGTTCTTGATGTGGGCTACGCTGTACTGCGTGTCGATGAACTCGTTATTAGCAGTTCGAGTCGCCGCATCTTCAAGGTTTTCTATGAAATGGAAGGCCCATCTGGCTTCAAATCGAAAGAAATTGTCGACTCAGACCTGTCCTACTCAGCACCTTCAAAAGTCAACCCTACAATGTGGAGGCCGGCTCAGCAGTCAAACTGCTTGCTTACAGAAACAGGCCTTGTTCTAATGAGCAACTCGGCCAACTTCAACGTGACCAAATCAGGAGTGGTCAGCATTGAGAACGATCTCCTTTGGTACTCTGTTGGCTTCTCGGCATCTCCAAGTGTTGTCAGCAATGCCGGTTTGATTCGTAAGACTGATGGTGTCGGAAACGCTATCTTCCTGGCACGCTACACCAACCTCGGAGGTCAGATATTGGGCAGCGTCAGCATACAGTCTGCAGTTAAAAGTGGACGAGTCTTCTTCTGGAATAACCCCAATGGAGGCAGCTGGGACAGTCCAACTAATTGGCTTCCAAACGGTGTTCCCTCAACCAATGACTACGTCTTTATCACTCTGCCAGGATCATACCGCGTTTTGATCACTGGATCACAGGGTGTGAAATGTTATATTCTTGAAGTTGGTTCCAGCACAGCAGACGTCGACTTCCGCATTGACTACTTCTCCAGCCTCACCGTGACGTCATTGCTGGTGCTGGCCAACAAGCAGACGACTATCCACGGCCCAATCACAGCAGGCACGATGATTTGGAGTGGACTTACCATCACCGGGTCATGGCACACAACAGGGAATGTTCCCATCACAGTCACAACAAAATTCCAGGGTTTGCAAAACCCGACAAGCAGCTCTCATACCCTGACCACGGTCAACTTCAATCTTGCTGGAAACTCATCCTTTGACAGCGCATTTGGCTCACTCACCCTTGATCGAGCCAATGTCACCATTCAAGCAGGTGGGACCCTTCTCATGGCCCAGAACAATGTAAATGTCCGGCGGTCGGAAAGCAGCTCATTCATGCAGGGCTTTGTGAACTACGGCACTCTGAAGTTTGCCACATCTTACTCCAGGTGGTATGCTGACATAGATAACCGTGGGACACTCGTTTTCTCACAGTACTGTTGCTGTGGCCTGTCCAGAATATACTTCTACGGGCTTTTCTTGAATGACCATCCAAATGCTGTGGCACGATTCTATTCCACTCGAGTGTACTTCTACTCAAACTCACGCGTACAGTCGAGGAGAGGAGCAATGGAGTTCTGGGGCACTCCCTACAGGGCATCAACCTTCCCGACAATCCCTGGGAATTGTCAGGCTCATCAATTGGATGACTTCATCAGTGGCCTGTACAGCACAACAAACTACTACAATTCCTACCCTGGCTTCAGAAGCGAACCAATGTGGTATGCGGACAACAATATGTACATCTATTTCTATGAAAGCAGCAGTGTTATAGTCGGCACACGCAACCTGGAGATAGGATCACTCACAACCTATGGACCCGTGTACTTGTACATGTATTCGAGATATTCAAGCAATGTGACCATCACAACGCGTTTGAACCTCCACCCTCTCACCACCCTCTACCTGAGGTCAGGATCTACTAGTGCATGGAATGGCTATTTCTCCATGCCAAGTCATGTTCGAACCGGTTTAGTTTACGTCTACAGAGGCTGGAGATTCCAGCTGGCAGCAGAAAACACTCAGTGGTCAGCTGTCAGATCTACCATCCTCTACAGCGGAACAAATTTTAAAGCTTCTGGTAACTGGTCAATTCTCATCGGTGGATCGTTGGTCATTTCATCTGGGTCCACCGTCTCTCTGCAAAATGGCAAACTCACAGTTGAGCAAAACGTGGTCCACAGTGGCAGCTTAACTTTAGAAAATGTCATTGCAGATATCAAACGTGGTCTTCTCTGGTCACAAGGCACCATCATTGGCGGGGACAGTTGGCTGTATGTCCGTGGTCGATCAGTGAGCAGCGGTTCCCAGGCGCTGTCTCTTTCTGGAAGCAATATGCGGGTCGCGCTGCAGGGGCAGAAGCCTCCACGAGACGGCAGAGGTGTCATTGCCGAGTTCTTCCAGTATCGCGTTGCCACAAGCTCCACCCCACGCCTGAGCAGAATCCACTCCTTCTTTGAGAAGAACTCTTCATCGTCCTACCAAGTCCCTGAAAGCTTTGACAATCCCAGCACTCCACCAACGACCACAAGATACCTGTCGAGCACCAGCACTCTTCCAGGAGGGTATGGAAATGCACCAGTTGTCTACAGAACTTCGGGCAGTGTTGATTCCAGCAATCCCTTGACCTTTACTTACAACTACGCTGTGCGATACACGTTTTATCTCTGGGTCAACTATACAGGCATGTACAACTTCTACTTCTCTTCATGGCACTCCGACTTGCGTCCTCTACGTATGTGGTTTAATGAAACTATGCCAACCGCCACAGTTTTCGCTGCTGCCTACCCTCAGAACGTCAGCCTCTCCGGCTTCTTGAACCGTGGCTACAACAAACTGCGTCTTGACGTAATTCAGAGCTCAAGCTACTCACAGGGTCAAGGTGCAATGTTTCTTGTCAGCTATGAGCTGCCAGGCAGCCTTGGACCATTGCCGATGACCTACAGCTTATTCTATCGTCGATGGGTCGGAAGCGACTTGGAATATGTTGTTCCAAGGAGCACACTCTACCCTGCGCCGGTTTGTCAGCTTCCTGGAACTGCTCAGGACATTTGTGGCAACTACTCAGCTGTGTCGTGCTGGACATTGTCAGGATCAACGTATGTAAATGCCAAGTCTGGGCCAAGCCTGTGGATAACAAAGACAGGTGTCCTCGATGTGACGAGCAGCCAAAACTGGACTTACACACAACCGCGTCTTTCGCTGGTGAGCTCCGGAATTGTGACTCGAAGCAGTGGCACGGGAAATATTTATCTTCAGTCGCAGTATGTTCCAGAACTTGGCTGTTTATCATCGAACACTGACACATCTATTGTCCTCGGTGTCCCTGATGGTAAGTGAAATGAGTATTAAGAAAAATTGGTACCAGCAACAATGGGTCTTGAAAGCATTGCATGTGCATACAGATGTGACTGTTATTTTGAATTGTGCAAGAAAGGAACTATTTGATTGGAACAGAGATAAGATCACAGTACTTAGAAAATCTGAATCCTGGCTGTCTGATTTGCTTGTAGCAGAGTACGAGGATTTTTTGCAGGACTTGCTGACCCGATATCCCAAAATCCGTATCATGTGTCTTCTGTGAAAAAGGTGTCTCCTTTTTCTCTCTCTCTCTCTCTCTCTCTCTCTTCAACAATAATTATTATTGTTAGACATCCATTCTACTGCTATACTTGTTGCTTGTGGGTGGGAATATCAATTCTTGTTTTAAGGTTTTAGGCACTGTAAGTTTAGCAAAAATGTTGGCGCAGATACATCTCAACCTCCAGTGTCGAGTTGCAGGGTAGATTTAATTTGATATCTTCAGCTGTCTGTTATTCTGCCAAACCACGCAGAGGAAGTTGATTAAACTTCTTTGCAATATCAAATTGTCAGCATCGCATTGGCTACAATCTTTGTTGTTCTTCTCTCAATGTGCAGGGACCTTCCCACCGACCACTAAACCTCCTCCGACCATGCCACCAACAACAGCACCGCCACCGGCTGAAAGAAGTAAGAGAAGCAAACTGTTTAACATGTTCTGAACAAGAGAAGAGTTTTTCCCGCTTCTGTAACCATGAAAGAGAAAAGGAGAGACCAGAAAATCAGAAAGAAAGAAATCTCTCGAGAGATCCTGACTAGGCGTTAGCTTCCATCTCCATTTCCCAACACACCAATCTTCAAGAATGTCAAGACTTCCGAGACATTTCACCAACAAAACGACTGACGAGACCAACGGCATAGTTGGCGAAACACAGTCTAAGAAATCTTGATGTTCTTCAAGACCAGTGTCTAGGGGATTTGATATGGAAGAAAAGAAAATGTTTTCTAGCAATGCAATATCCTGAATAAGGGAATGAAAAAGCTTTTCTTTTGAAATGCCACAAGTAGTAAAACTAGGTTTGAGTGACTCCGTTCATGCATTTCGCCCACAAAGGAAGGCTAACGTACAGCTATTAGCCGTACTGGCTTTCACTTCTCACGCCAACTAATTTCTCCCTTTCGTTTCTCTTTCCCAGACCCAAGGACATGGACCGTGGCTGATCTCCAGGACTGGATCAAAACTGTGGATGAGGGCAAATTCCAGCCACTTGCTCGGTGGTTCGAAAAGTTCGACGGTGTAACACTGCTGCAGCTTTCCCGTGAGAAGTTTTTGGAGCAGGTACCATCGGCTCTAAGGGCCCTGGCTGCTGAGTTGTACGATGCACTCAAGTCTCAGGATGCCAGAACCTCCCCAAGCACAAGCTCAGGTGAGGAGAAGCATAACTGGAATCTGCCATGATGTTCATTTTCAATGAAAGTGGAAAGAATGACGTTGGTAAAACTCTCAGTGCATGCGGTTTGGGGGAGAACACGTTACATGTTAGTAGTGGCAGGCTTGTATTTTACTGAAGGCTTTCTGCATCATTGGCCACATCAGATCTTGGAAGGAAAAATGTCACCAGTTCATTCCAGTTGCGTTTCCTCTACTTATTCCCAGCTGTTGTTTTTCTCTTTAATTTCTATTTTTGTCGCAATGTCTTTGAATAATTTGTTACACACTTCTAACAACCTCTCTCTTGGCTTGAGAAGTGGCCACCTGTAAACAGTTGGTTGCTACTAACGATTTAACACACTGAGAAGAATTCTCTCCCCAGAAGATGGAACATCTTTATGACTACCGGTTGCCATGGACTCAAATAATTCAACTGGGGAGGAAATGGTTCTGCTCTTGAACTGAGTCCAAACGCAATAATTTATAGTCGTGTGTCGGCTCTGGCGCGTTTCGGGGAAGTCGTGAAAGCTTAAGTTATTCTGCTCTGAAATAAAGGGCTTTGTGGCACATGCACTATGCTTGTTCGCACAAGTTGCCTGCCTTAGACTGTCTGGTCCGGACTTACGGGCCGCAGTTTCGCATTTCAGAATCTAGGCACCTAAAAGTTTCCGTCACACTCATGCATGCATGTACGCCATGGTGTTGCATGCGTTGTACGTGCTTGGTTGACGCGATTTTGCGCCACGCTAGATACATCGATTTGCGTGATGACATCAACATTCAGAGCAGAAAACCAATCAGGTGCCAGGAATTTCTTCGCAGAGCTTATTCGCAAATCGGCCCAAAAGTCCGGGCCGGACGGCCCAAGGGTTGTGAAACAAAATGCAGTCTGGCAGCATTACCCCTTTAAACATGACTATTTCTCAACAACTTGAATATTCTCACTCCAGTTTTTGCAGTGTCTGATTGTGTGCCCGTCCATGAAACCTTGAACTTGCTTCTTTTGGGGTTGCTTCTGGCTCCCATAGGAATTGACTTGAGTATAGGGGAAACCACACAGAAGAACTGAGATCCGAAAATGCTCAGCTGACTCAGCAGGAACGGATTTATTGGATTGGTTTTCCTGCTTCTTTTTTTTTCCCTTTTGGTTCATCCTTTCCGATCATTATCAACTGTGCAGTGCATCTTGGATGGTGTGTAGGCAGCTGAATGGAGATTCTGCTTCCCATAAAGAGACAGTTAGATTACAGGAGCTACGTTCATACAGTGGCCTAGACATACCTTGTTCTATTTGAATTCTATTTGTTTTGGCAGTACTCTCCCTCCCCTTGGCTGGAGTAACCTGGTAGCCTGTTGAATTTTTCAAGCTTGCTTCTTGCATGTTAAATACTAGTAGCTCTTCTGGACCTGCCTTAGCATCAAAAAGACGCACTACAACCTTTCAGTTTCAGGCAATGATCAAGCATTTTTGTTCGGCTGTCCTGGAATGGAAGCCAACCTTATCGGCCAACTGGTGCCAGCTTTCTGGATAAATTTTGTAAGCTCCAAAATTCCTGGTGGTAGCGGTAGAGGGACTTGGCATGAATTTACCATCCATGGTTAGTCTCTGCCCCCAAACTAAAGAAGCCGCTTTCTTTTTCCTAAATGAAAAGCCCGGAAGCGGGAGAGGAGCGCAGAAAGAGAATATCACTGTCAAAAGGGTTAAAATAACCTCGGCCAGAAAGATGGCAGCCGTTGGCCTAAGTACTTGCCGGTGAATGGTGTTCTCTTGTAGCTTAGTATATTCCTACTTCTATTTTGACACATTTCCGATCCCCTTCTCGCTTCGTTTTCCCTTTTTCCATTCCCTCAAGATGCTCAGCTAAAAGTGTCAGTAGTACTTTGAACCTTTGTGTTTCCAATGGCTTACACACCACTGTACCCACGACACAGCTTTGGCAAAACTGTCAATGCTGACAAAAACCTTTGCCATTTAACATTCTATTGACGCACTCACACATAGAGCTTTCGATTTATTAGTCAGCTCGGTGCAATGCACAAGGAACGATTCACAGAAGCATTCATTTGCTCAATTTTTTATCCTCTGTGGCATTTTTGGGGCAAAAAAGCCAACACTATAAGTGGAAACTGTTTTTGAAAGCATCCAGACATATTTTCCAGTACTTCAAACTTGCAGAAGCTTATTGCAAAGGTGGACACTAAAGCAGCTGGCAATTTATGAGGAGCAGTGCAAACTAACAGTTTGAAGATACGACCTCCCCATGCACACATACACACCGGCTATTGAGAGATGAAGGTGAACAGTGAAGTAGGAAAGTACAATAGTATTGATGTTAACCAAGAAGTGCGGTGCTCTGATGTGGTAACTGATATGGAACCACTACTGAATATGAAATGAAAGAAGTGGTCCAAGAATCCAAGAAGTCGTTTTGCCAAAAGACCGATTCCATTCCAAGCACATCGAACTGATGAACGCCGAAACGTCTTCGATCTATCCTGTTTATCTTTTGTTTACCTGAGAGTCTCAATAAAATTGTCTTTTTCTTGTGTACAAAACCAATCACAGCTCACCAAAAACTTCCGGCCTCTCCCATGGGTTTAGCTTCACAAGCTAAGCTAAGTGAATGCCCAAGCCCACCCCTGCCTGTCTCTCTCTCTCTCTCTCTCTCTCTCTCTCTCTGTCTGTCTGTCTCTCCCTCTCTCTGTCTGTCTGTCTCTCTCTCTCTCTCTCTCTCTCTCTCTCTCTCTCTCTCTCTCTCTATCTCTGTTTTGCAGACACAACTGGAGTAACAGTTGGTGCTGTTGTTGGAGCTGTTGCAGTCATAGTCGTTGTTGTGGTGATTGCTTTTGTTGTTTATCGGCGACGACAACGGGGAGGGTAAGGTTGTGCGCAAGAGAATCGACCTTTTGAGCCTCCTCCAAAATGAAGGCCATTGCTATTTCCAAATAATTATACAGCTTGCAGTGTATAGCATGTGTAGCATGTATAGCATGTATGGCATGTATAGCATGTATAGTATGTATAGCATGTATAGCATGTACAGCATGTATAGCATGTGTAGCATGTATAGCATGTATAGTATGTATAGCATGTATAGCATGTATAGCATGTATAGCATGTATAGTATGTATAGCATGTATAGCATGTATAGCATGTACAGCATGTATAGCATGTACAGCATGTATAGCATGCTGATGCATCACAAGACAGAATCTTCTGTGTTGACATTGCAATTGATTGACGGATTTGTTTGGGGTCAGCAGAGTTGATGTCGCAATAAAGACATGGCAAAAATCCTGAACTGTTTGAAATAATGCAATGAATGAAGAAAGCAGATGCTAGGTGTTACTGAAAACGTTTCTTCGCATTATGCAACGAAAGACCTTTCCATTCATTGCTCCCTTGCGTTTATCAAAACCTGTTTCTGTATTCTTTGGTCAAGATAGTCGGCTATTGGGATGATTGTTCTTCCTGCCAAGGAGCTAAATCGTGTCTTTCCATTTTTCTTCTTTTCTTTTCAGGATGAGTCCTGACCAATCAAGTCGCCTTTCCAATGTAGCTCTGGTTTTTGTGGATAATCTGAGCTATGCAAGCGGAGGTGGCAAAGGTGAATCATTGCCGAAGACCGTCAGCATGGAACGACCATCCTCCCAATGCCAGTACGATGGTGCAGTATACGACACAGCAGATGGGAAGGGGGAGATCAACTATGATTCGATCGGATGAGAAAAAGCCTCTATCTCCACGGGCTGAGGACATCTACGAAGACATGTCAGGATCGCCTGGGCGGAGCAATTACGCCAATGTCGGGGAGAATTCCTACGAGTACGGCTGAGGGGAGGAGGGCGCTTAACCTTTCTTTAGATTTAGCACAAAGCCATTCTTTAGTTCCTTGACGATTCTAGGTTTCTTGTTCAAATAACAGTGCATTCTGACCATGGAAAGAGAGAGAGAAAAAAAGTGCTCAAATATTGGTATGGCAGCAGCTTGTAAGAAACCAACCATTGATATAGTGTGTGTGTCCAGGTACTACAATTTCATACGATGCTTTCTTGTCCTTCCTTTTGCTACTTAAAGCACCCTGTACTTATGCAGGGTGCACACAGTCTTGTAAAGATATTGTTTATTTGATAAAATCACCCATTAGACAATTGAATCTGTTTACCTCGTGTGTGCTATTATTTCAATACAGTCTATGAGTAACTTTGATCTTCATTTTTGACAGAAGGGATTGGAGACAATTGGACAAAGCAGGGAATAAGGGAGAAGGATATACATCGGTTGAGTAAAGGAGCAACTGGAAGAGAACGATAGCTTGATAAAGAAAGCGAGGCTGGGGTGCGGCCAAGCTATTTTTTTTGTTCTCCTCTTAAAATATGCAATATGGTTGTCGGTGCATGTTTTTGCAATGTCTGAAAACGTCATTTGTTGACGATCGACAATAATTTGAGTTTGGGCTTACTGGTTGAAGGCCATGCACTAAACATTTTCAACAGCAGCCCCTCGTTACTGCTGCTACCGTGCAGTTCCGTTGTGTCTTACTCAATGATAAAGAAATCCTCATCATCAAACCTTTTCACAAGCAGGATAGTTATGTTGCCTGTAGACAGGGAACCAAGAAATGGATCTTTCTAGGTATGCTGCACAACCATCTGTGGTGAGGAGAACAAAAAGATGCAGTTTTTCAATTTGTCAAAATTCTTAAGTAAAAAGATTTTCATGTTAACGATCACTGCTGCTTCATTATGCATCAGTTGCAGCTGTTAAGCCCAGGTTGTCGATTGTGTTTGGCTGTTGCTTATCCTTGTGGCCATCCGGGGTAGCTGGTCCCCTTTGGGCCAGGGAACCCGCGCTCTCCTTTGTATCCCATTGATCCGACTTCTCCTTTTGGCCTGCGCATTCCTGGCTCCCCCTTTGGGCCGGGGAAGCCCCGCTGGCCCTGGTAGCCATGGTAGCCCCGCTCGCCTCTGGCTCCCGGTGGACCTTCCGCTCCCTTTGGCCCGAGGAAGCCAGTGTCACCCTTCGTACCAGGCGGGCCCTTCTCACCAGGCCAGCCAACAGTACCCTTGCTTCCTTTCTCTCCTTGTCTTCCAGGGTATCCAACTGGTCCTCGTGGTCCTGTGCAAACCTTCCCATGGGAGTATGCCACAGACCCCGGCAGAGCCTGAAAAGGCAAAGGCAATTTTTAAAAAATTTCCTTACTTCCAAGGAAAACCTTCAGGGCTATGGCACTGAAAAAGAGCTGCGTGACATGCTTGAAGATGCAAAGTGCTTGTCTTGCACACCAATAAAGCAATCCTACCTTAGTTGAAGAAAGCAATTCCTACCTTCGTCCAAGAAAGCAATCCCTACCTTAGTCGAAGAAAGCAATTCCTACCTTAGTTGAAGAAAGCAATCCTACCTTAGTTGAAGAAAGCAATCCTACCTTAGCTGAAGAAAGCAGTCCCTACCTTAGTTGAAGAAAGCAATCCCTACCTTAGTCGAAAAAGCAATCCCTACCTCAGTCGAAGAAAGCAATCCCTACCTCAGTTGAAGAAAGCAATCCCTACCTTAGTCGAAGAAAGCAATCCTACCTTTGTCGAAGAAAGCAATCCCAACCTTAGTTGAAGACAGCAATCCTACCTTAGTTGAAGAAAGCAGTCCTACCTTAGTTGAAGGAAGCAATCCTACCTTAGTCGAAGAAAGCAGTCTCTACCTTAGTTGAAGAAAGCAAGGCTACCTTAGTCGAAAAAGCAATCCCTACCTTAGTTGAAGAAAGCAATCCCTACCTAAGTCGAAGAAAGCCACCCTACCTTAGTCGAAGAAAGCAATCCCTACCTTAGTTGAAGAAAGCAATCCTACCTTAATAATAATAATAATAATATATATTTTACAAGGATGAACCAATAGCATACCAGCTAATCAGGGGCTTTCCTTAGGAGAAGGAGAGGGAGAAAGAGAAAGAGAGAGAGAGAGAGAGAGAGAGAGAAAGAGAGAAAGAGAGAGAGAGAGAGATAGAGAGAGAGATTTAGAGACACTACCTTAGTTGAAGAAAGCAATCCTACCTTAGTCGAAGAAGGCAATCCTACCTTAGTTGAAGAAAGAAATCCTACGTTAGTCGAAGAAAGCAATCCCTACCTTAGTCGAAGAAAGCAATCCTACCTTAGTCGAAAAAGCAATCCCTACCTTAGTCGAAGAAAGCAATCCCTACCTTAGTTGAAGAAAGCAATCCTAACTTAGTTGTAGAGAAAACAACGTGCACTCACTGATGTGAAAACACCTTGGTCAAATCTGTTCTGACACATGCCGCACGGTGTAAGGGCTTAAAATGGACCGTATGCGAAATTATCATCTAGGTATGTAACAGGGCATTCAAAATGGTAACCATGGGATGCTCATGCCAGAAGGCTGGATTGTTTCGTTTCTTTGAATATGGATCTATTTTCTCTCGAGTCTCTCGTGAGTGCCAACCTGCTCTGGAAACATCTTGCTGTGAATGTAAACCGAACACAAGGTCGTGCCTGGAGAACCGGTAGCATGATGAGGAACCGCGATGTGAACATGGGTGCAGGAGGATTCTTTGCTTCCTTCGTCTGGCCCTCCTACACAAGTGGATTTTTGCAAGCCGTCCTTGACTGTCAGACTTGTTCAACTGATGAACTTGAGATTCGTGTGTCAAAGCTCTGAAAGATTAGAATGCCTGGTTGCGAAAACAACTGTTTCGTTTTGAAAATATCAAGCACGATCCCGCGGAGCTTTTCTTTGCTATGGTAATTACACTTCTCATGTGAGAAGCACTGTGAGATATTTTGAAACCCTCGGAGAATATTCACGAAGAAAAAGGTCATTTGAACTAACAGGGTGTGAGGAGAAAACTTGCCTCATTTTGGAAGATGATCAGCCTTTTCTCACTCTCAAGAGACACTAACTTCGCCGTCAGAAGAAAGATTAGGCATACCGCTTTGGGATCAACCAGACCACTGCTTGTCACTACATCCGAAAGTGGACAAATTACTTCTTCCTGAGGCTAGGGCTTATTCCCATGTTTGGTCAGAGTGGGAAGATATGGACTGGCATGCCTGAAGCTTCAAGTTTGTCTGTCAAAGCACCTTTGCTATAATTGATCGTTCACTGAGTTGACTCGAGACACTTGCCCCAGGACTTGATCCTCCTGCTGGTCTTCATCAAACTTATTTGAGTAATTCTTTCAAGCTCTTTTCACTCCTCAAGTAGTTGATGCCATTGTGCAGTTAACCGAGGCGTATGCAGTTGCCAAGTTGCTGCAAAGCCTACCTGTACAGTTAAGAACCAGTGAACTCTCTCCACAAGGGATGATTCGTCCTGCCTCCATGCCTTTCTGTTATTCCAGTGCTACAAGAAACTGCCATCGATCACTCCTGGAGCACTAAATTATTGCTTGACAGAAATTTATGCCTGCGGCGAAGATCTGGAGCTTAAGTGCCTGCACATACCGCTGGTCATGATTGTTCTGCTCAATATCCCTTTTCACTTTCACTTTGGGCAGTGTTCCTCTGGTCTCCAATGTATTTCTACCTGTCTTTCTCTCTCTCTCTCTCTCTCTCTCTCTCGCTCTCTCTCTCTCTCTCTCTCTCTCTCTCTCTCTCTCTTTCTCTCTTTCTCTCTCTGTCTCTCTCGCTCACTCTCACTCCCTGTCGCTCTCACTCGCTTTCACTCTCTCTCTCTCTCGCGCGCTCTCTCTCCCTCTTTCTCTCTCTCTCCCTCGCTCTCTCTCTCGCTCGCTAGCTCTCGCTCGCTCTCTCAAGCCCGCTCTCTCTCTCTTTCTCTCTCTCTCTCTCTCTCTCTCTCTCCATCGCTGTCACTCTCTCTCTCTGTCTCTCTCGCTCTCTCTCTTTCTCTCTCTCTCTCTCTCTCACCCTCTCTCTCGCTCTCTTTCTCTCTCTCTCTCTCTCTCTCTCTTTCTCTTTCAATCTCTCTCTCTCTTTGTCGGTCCCTCCCTCGCCCTCTCTCTCTCTCTTTCTCTCTCTGTCTCTCTTTCTCTCTCTCTCTCTCGCTCTTTCTCTTTCTTTCTCTTTCTCTTTTTATCTCTC
>JAOWAR010160422.1:0-10530 GCA_028571005.1 Clathrina lutea
TGTTCTCACCAGGAATTTTATCGCAGATTTAATTCCTGGAGTGGCCCGATACTTCAACCAAGTTTGCCTAAGGAATAATAACAGTAATGATAATAATAATAATAATAATTTCCAGCACACCAGTCTTCAAACAACGTCAATATTTGTTGAGACGTTTCGGCATAAAGGCCACGCATTGTGTAAGGTGGGAAAAACACAGCGCACACCTGCTGTTTTTTTGCTATTCTCCCGATCTCTTGGCTGGTACCATCAACAAATGGTATCATGGTTGTCATCAAGTGGTCTCGATCCCGTCTTTGTCTGTGGTCCTTCCGTCAAACTATTCAGAAGGACCACAGACAAACACTGGATCGAAACTACTTGGTGACAACCAGAATACCATTTGTTGATGGTACCAGCCAAGAGATCGGGAGAATAGCAAAAAAACAGCAGGTGTGCGCTGTGTTTGGTTTTCACACCTTACAGAATGCGCTGCTTTTATGCTGTGAAGGATTTGCTACCTAAAGATATAACAACAAGTGCAGTGTATTCTGTGAAGTACAAAACCTGTGAGGAGTATGTTGGTGAAACACTGCATGCAGTTGGAGTGAAGGAAAGAGCACCTTGACGCAATCCGTCCTGGACAAGGTGCAAAATCAGTGATTGCCGAGCATGGGTATAACCAACATGAGCTGCATGAAATAGATTAGGAGATTTTTACCATCATTGATCGGGCAGAGAAGAGACAAGGGAGGAAAATCCGGGAAGCATTTCATATATACAAGCGAAAACCAAGAATGAACAGAGATGAAGGGCTAGAATGCAGTCATACATGGAATGCTGTCCTCTAAAGCTAGCTGAAATTTTCTTTTTTTTACAACTGAGTATGTCTTCCACCTATTTTAGTCAAACTGTATTTCACCTAATTGTTCTGTCACCTGTATCATGTGTCATTTGTCTTTCTCACCTTGTTTGTTCTTCCACCTGAGTTTTTGGTTATATATTGGACAGTCTTCTGTTCTCTGTGTTTAGTTTTGACTGACGAAGCCAATGGCATAGTTGGTGAATTGTCTCAACAAATATTGACGTTTGAAGACTGGTGTGCTGGAAATTGTGATGGAAATTCATAAAGGGGAGAGGGTCGGATCTCTCCGGCAAACCAATTAATCTTCTTTTTTTTCAGCTCATCTTCTGCTTCTCCTTATTCTTCTTCTTTCTTTTTCTTCTGCTTCTTCTCCTCCAATTATCATGTAATGTCATTGTTGCTTCCTGGTTGATGGTTTCACTGCAGTTGTGGTTATCGTTGGAAGCTTCAATTTCTTCTGTTTATTTTTTTGGGGGGGGGTTCTAGTATCAATTTTTTTTGTCAATTTTCACCTCATTTCGTTGTTTCATGTCCATTCTCACTTCCTCTAATGATTTGTTTAGTATCCAGCTGGGTTTCTGTTTTAAATAAAGTTATTTAAAAATTTAAAAAATATATATATATATAAAACAATGTTGGTAATGAAGATAATGATGTGGTAAACAAGGTTTAAATTGGCTACTGTTAGGGCAGGAATTTGGGGTACCACTCTGAGCGGGAAATCAAGTGGTTTCCACCCACCCTGGTGGAAAGATGGGTGATCAGTGGTGGTTACCACCTGCTTTTTCTTTTAAGAGCTGACGGTAGCTCGAAGAGCGGCAGGGGAAGATGGAAGAGCTTGCAAGCAAACGGTATTTTGTCTTGCAGGTAACAAGTGCAGACTTGTCATTGCGTGCAAATGAGGAATTGTTCATGGCGACCGGTTTATCACCCGCATTTTAGGGGTGGCAGTAGAAGCTCGAAGAGCGGCAGGGGAAGATGGAAGAGCTTGCAAGCAAACGGTATTTTTGTCTTGCGGGCAGCAAAATCATTTAATGCAGAGTTGTCATTGTGTGCAAATGAGAAATTGTTCACAGCGACCAGTTTATCACCCGCATTTTAGGGGTGGCAGTAGAAGCTCGAAGAGCGGCAAGGGAAGATGGGGAAAGAGCTTGCGAAGAACCAACCGCCAGCAAGTGGCGAGATTTAGAACGGTTCCAGAGGATGGTGTTGTTGAAAACAGGATTTCTGTCTCGCATGTAATATTTGCAGGGTCATTGATTGTGAGCTTTAGAAAACGCAGTTCCAGCCACTCGCAGATCTACTCATTCACTACACTGGTCTGCATACTGCAAGGGCTGTATTTTCCGGTATTGCCCTCATCTACGTGTAGGAAACTATACATTAGACGTAAAGAGTGGCAACCAATGTCAAAGTTCGATTTGGGAATGGCCAAGCTTGTAGTTGATCAGTCCAAGTGTGGACTGAGTAGGGTTGTGGGTGGTGGGCTGTACGGACTTAGATTTTTCCACAAGAGTAGATGAGTACAGGTACCTCTTTTGAATGTACTAAATGGATCACCCAGACAGGATGATGTCTTGATCAAGTGAGTCCCCACTGAAACTAAAAAATATAGACCAAAGCCAACGAGAGGGATACCTGAAATTCCAAAACTTACAACAAACATTCCTTTTCAACACCATCGTAACATTATTTGAACACAACGTTTCAGCAGAACTGCCCGTGCCTTCTTCACATTCAACAATGCCTTCAATGAGAGAAAATACCTCTTTATCCTTGCAAGCAAACTCATTTAAATTATCACAAAGAATAGTTTGTTCAGACGTAAAGAATGAAAACGATTGGATTAGTAGTAAAGGCTAGACGTTTCAGTGTCAACGCCAACGTCAGGGGCATATAGAAAGACGTGTTAACCTCATTACTTGTTTATTGTCAAATGGGATTTACAAGTCTTTCTATACTATAGACGATGGAGTTGACGCTACTATTGCTATCATTGTTTTCACTGTTTGCGTCCGATCAAATTCTTCGTGGTAATTTACTAGGCCAGTGAACACCAAAAGGTTTTTTTCGAACTTGAAGAAACTCATTGAACGTCATAAAGTCTGAGAAAGTTCAGAACTGCTTGCAAGTGCGCACCTGACCACATAAGCAAGCTGAAGATCAATCAAGTATTCTTTGCTCCTTCAGTCTACTCTTAAAATGGATCAAACCACACTGGCTTGGATCCACTCGAGGACAAGCAACTTGTTGGCAGATAAGGCTGCTTGCAATGTTAGGCACGCTTACCTGGCTTGGCCAGGTCAAATGGATGTCAATTTTGCAGGTTACGTCAGGATCGAATATCCCAGGCGGCAGTAGATTGCCACCTAGTATGGAAAAGATACATCTGTTTTTCATATGATATGTTTTGTTAAGTTTGTTTGAAAATCATTTGCCATCACGTAATCACTCATGAATAGAACGAAGTGTCCTATTATTCTGAACCATATGAAGACTTGACAAAACATTTCACGACAGGATTTTTCCAAACCGACTGTTTAAATTCACGTCTTTTTTTTTCGTCATCTTTCTCACAGATATGAAGCGTCAACTAGGAGCAGTGATTGGTGTCTCCGCAGTCTTCCTGTTGATCATCATCTTGCACCTTTCCTGGCCAAGCCGACTTCCGCCGGTGCGTTTCAAGCATGGTGTGTTGACTGTTGGAGCGCAACAGATTTCTGTCTTAGCCTTAACCAAACGTACGGCCAAGTCCAACAGATCAGCCCTGGTCAAAACTGACACTTCAACGACAGTCTCCCATGCAGCAAAGCCTGCTCCTCCTCGTTCTTCTTCCGTTCAAAAGGCGATTCCGTCTCCAAGATCTGACCCTCCAACCACGGCTCCTGCTACAACATCTCCCCCAAAGCTGGAGGAAGAGCCATCTTCCCATGATGAGCCACCTCGCTATGACACTCTTCCCACGCCAGCCCTGTTTGAGAAATCAAACTTCGAACTCTATGTCCGCGTAAAGTTTGGCTTCGGCTGGGGTGAAGTGACCAGCTACCTGCTTCCAAGCCTGAAGCTTTTCTGGCCTCATATCTCTGTTGTCATGGTGTTTGACGCTGAAGAAAAGGAAGACCAAGAGGCTAGCAAGAATATCTTAGAGCTGACAAAGACATTCGCACCAGTAAAGTTTAGAAGTTCCTTGCGCGACCAGTACACCAAGGCAGGCCTAATTGGCCTGAAGAATAGAATCGACCCTCAGCTGGTCTGGCACGGCTATCAAAGAGAGCACATTGACATGATGTTTGCCGACGAACTCTCAGACGCCAAGTACATCGGGATAGCTGATTCGGATGCCCTAATGGTCACCGCAGTGATGCCATCCACGGTTTTCTCACCGCAGGGAAAGCCAATTGTGATTGGAGTTTTGAGCCGCAGTGCCATGGGCAGTGACTTGAACTGGAAACATGGAATAATCGCTGTTGAGTTCATGATCAAGAAGGACCATGTCGTCAGCTGTATGAGCTACTTCCCAGTTATTCTCGCTCGTGAGCACATCAAGAAGTTCCGTGAACACGTGGAGCGAGTTCACAAGAAGCCGTTCATCGAGGTGTACAAGGAGATGTTTCTATTGACGAAGTGGTACTGTCACTATAGTATGATGTGCAACTATGTGTGGCACTTCCATCGCGACGAGTACGACTTTCACTACCACAGCTACGTGGCCTGGAGACCTGGCTGGAACCAACCTCAGCCAGGGCAAATCAAAGATTTTTCGTTCCTGAACGAGCAGAATAAGCGGCCAATTGTACGCGCCAGCACGCACGCATCCTACACACTAGGTCGCGGACATTTGTACACCAAATATGCGCCCGAGGTCGCAGGCCCCGCATTCCTGGAGGGATTTTGCCATGTTGCTTTTGCACAGTGTAGGAATGCAACTGAATGCACTCATTGGCGCACACTATGCGCACAGAGGGGCATCGGCGTGCAAAGTCTTGCTCCCCTGCTTTTCCGCTTTGAGAGTTGGCAGTCCTGGGAGTGGGACGGAAGAATCCTCGAAGCCCAGGCTGAGTATTTCAAGGCACTCAAAGGATTCTCATACTGGGTGTCGTGGGGAGCCTATGTCCTCGAGAAGACACAAAGTCAACTGTGGAAATCATTTCTAGCTGGTGAGAAGATCACCAGCATTGCATAATGTCGCTAAAGCTGACAGATCAAGGAAAGCCTAGGTTGTATTCCTAAAGATATACATTCGAATACCAGGCAAACCAAAGATTGCAACGAACATCATCCGATAGGGTGCTGTACCATACTCGTACTAGGTCATTTCTTATTTGGAGAGAATGTGAAATGAAATGAAGCTAAATTGATGGCGTTTGATGGATAGGCGGAAGGGGGTTACCATGGTGTTTATGCTGCATGCCGAGCAATACCGGTTAATTGTGCCTATAGCTAGTGGTATACACTTCGTACGTTCTGGCGCCGATGTCAGAAATGTGCTCTAATTTTGAGGTCCTTTTCTCTGTAAGTGCATTGGCCTGAATGCAGGTTTATTCTTCTTTGATCAGCCCCGTTTTACAACGATGGTGTTAGACTACAACACCAGGCTTTGACCAAACGTATTTTTCCACAAATGAAATGCTTTTGCAATGTAGAAGATTTCCCAAAATGTGCTAAACATTATGCTTCTCTCAGAGGAGAATACTGCATCGTACTCTGTACGTGTTAATCACGCATCCCCTGGACATTGGATGTGCTAGGTTCTCTCACCTACCACGACAGAAACTATCCCCTTGGCCCTAACAGTTTGGATGCATTTAGCAACGACGAGCGCGGGAAGGAGCTACTAGCCTGGCCAACAAAAGAAAAGCGGAACATTAGGCTATTCATGAAAATTTGTATACCTTCACTGTAATAAAATTATCGGTTGTTCGAGTTTGATATCTCGACAAATTTTCGAAACCGCTACTTGACGATTCGCAGATGCCATATGCGCCGAGCCACGCGCTGCCGTAACGTTACGGTATGCCTATGTTGAGAAATCAAACTCGATTCACATGATGTGAACAGCGTTACAGATTTTCATGAATAACCTATTAAATGTTTCGTTTTTTTTTCTTGGCTAGGATGAGTAGAGCTGTCGATCCTTGCACTGGACAAAGAAATGAAGCTCCGCAAGGAGTGGGAGGAGAGTTGATTATAGGTCAGTGACTGCATGACAACATCAGAACGAGCCATTCCCTCGGACGAGCAGGAAGTACGTTTTTCCACACTAGCAAAAGAACTCTTCACTGTTTCGGCTTTTCGAGAGAGAGAGAGAGAGAGAGAGGGAGGGAGAGAGAGAGAGAGACGTGAGACTGGCTACGTATACGGATCAGTCGAGCTTTGTAGGACCTACCAGGACCTACCGGGTTCTCGGCTTTTCTCTAGTCGTCAAGCTGCTATAAGCGGCACAAGTAACAGTTGGCGATCCCGTGGCCTGGGAACAGCCGGAGTGCGCCAAGTACAAATGCAACTAGCTTCCTGGTCGGGGTTTTTTATTTTACTTTTTCGTTAAAATGTCCTCTTCTTTCTTCCTCTCCCACTTCTGGGCCTTTCAAGTTCTGTCGGAAGAAAAGAAGCTGTTTCCTTGGTTTTGTGATGGAAGCTGGCCGTGTAGTTCACTGACAATTGTGCAGAGTCCCCCGATCGATACTGCTAGGAATATTGGAGCTGCCAAACTTCATCCATTGGCCAGGAAGCTGGCACTAGTTGGCGCAATCGACTCTCACAGTTCAACCGTATAACGCACCGCACTCTCCTGGATGAGCGATCACTGGAGGCTTAGTCTTCACGGTGGTGGGGAGCATTCTGCCAAGGCACTTTCCAGGTCCTGAGTTCTTCCACCAATTGCAACCTGGCCGCGGTGAGACCTCTCACTGCAAGCCTGCATGCTGCGGCCTAAGCCAGGTGGTTCACAGGACATTTCCAAGCAAGTCAGTTGCACACGTTCAGGACCAATTCAGTCGAGCTTTCATTGGGCAAAACTGGGAACCCACGGCCAGTCAACGGGCATAACTATAAATCTTGGACGGAAAAGAAAAGACATGTTGCTCCGTCAACATTCCATTGAGAGGTACTCCTGGAGTGAAGAAGAATCTCAATCGACCAGCCTTGCATGGCATTCGATTATTTCTGAACTGATGTAAGGCTTAGGGTTTGATAATGAGAGTGGTACCGGCACTGAGGAGGTGGGCAAAGGGATGATGGGAGATTTTGACTATTTCTTCTCTATATAGGTTGGAGACATGACGTCTAAACACAAACGGCTGGTCTTTAAAATACAGAACAACATATGCATGGGCAAATCGGGACGTGCAGCAGACCGCACTGGGATGTACACAACATTGAGGATGTATCATGGGGTTCACTTTTCAAAAAGAGTGGGCATTATCTTGTGAGTAACATTTCTTGCATGGGAAAAGGTTGTGTTCTCACTCGCGACGCTTTTCTGCTCCCGCCTTTTCCTTCCTGTTTTAGCTGCTTCTCTTCAAGATCTCTTATTTTGCATGCCCACGACGTCGACTATAACCTTTCGACTTTCATAGCTCTCTCTTCTCCTTTCGGCAGGCTTTTTGACATTAACCACAACACGGCAAAGCAAATCCTTCCGTCGCCGTTTTGAAAATTCCCTCCCTCCTGTAGCGGCTCAATCCCCAATCATCTTTTCATCCTTGCGCTATGACGAAACGCTAACGCCTCCGATCTTCAGCAAGGACAGCCTCAAAAGTTACGACAGACTGAAGTTTGGACAGGCTCGGATTGGAAGCCTTCAGCTCTTCCTGGCGGTCTCACTTTTCCGTCATCTTTGTGCTTGACCTTGAGGAAAAGGAGTACCAGGATGCTGCTGCTGCCTATATAATTGAGGTGACTCAGATGTTCACCCGATAAAGTTGAGAAGTGTCTTGCGAGAGCCAATATTCCGGTTCAGGTCTCCGAGGTTTGAGGAACAGATTCTACCTTGATTTGATTTGGCAGGCCTGCCAGCGAGAGCGTGTGGACATGATGTATGCTGACCAGCAATCGGCCAAGTTTGTAGGATTTGCTGAGCGTGATGCATGCTGGTCACAACGGGGATGCCGTCCAGTGTCTCTTCACCTAACGGAGGGTCCGTTTGTTCGGCGTCCTCAGCCGCAACATGACGAAATAGAGAAGTGCGTATATTGCCGTTAAGTTCATGCTTCAGAAGGATTACGTCGCCGCGGGCTACTTTCCAGTGGTTCTTTGCTCGTGAGCATATCTAGAAGTTCCGCGAACACGTGGAGCGAGTTCACAAGAAGTCGTTCATCGAGGTGTAACATGGTACAGGGAGATGTTTTTGCTGGCAAAGTGGTACTGTCACCATAGTATGATGTGCAGCTATCACTTCCGCGACGAGTACGGTTTTCACTACCACAGCTATGGCCTGGAGGGTGGGTTGGGATTGGGCCAAAAAGGACAAGCACGGAACTTCTCCTTTCACAAGGAACAGAACAAGCTACGGATGGTACGAGCAAGCACACATGCATCATACACTCTAGGTTGGGGCCACCTGAAGCAGCTTGGCCGTCGTTTTTGGAAGGCTTCTGTCTCGTTGCTTTTTCCAAGGGCACAAATGCCTCTGGGTGCGAACAATATGGAAGGATCTCCAATGACGTAGCAGCCGACCGTTCTTCCGTAGATCTACGAGTACGACCCCCAAAAGTTTCTAAAAACTGAAAAAGGTTGATCTTCACATGCACAGCGTTAATGAACATGCGTCATGCACCAGGGGACCGGTCGTCTTTTGTTTGATATGGTCGCAGGTTGCTTACTTGTAATGCACGGTGACCGTATATATTATAAACCTAGAAAACTACCAGATTACGAGAAGTTGGCTATATTGAAGGGAGGCAGTAACCAATTTCCGGAAACTGGCTTCGAAGTCAAGGCTGGGCAACGTGGAAAGGGTAAATGGCACTCAGGTCGTTTCGGTTAATCTCACGACCTTCTGCTGAAGATGCAAACAAAATGGCCACTGCTATAGATGGGGCACCTGCCCTTCCATTTGCGAAGCCTTCGGAAAAAATGTCTGCGAGCCTTCCTTGCAGCACTTCGGAGATCGAGAAGCGAGGAAGATCAGCTATTTTAATAAGCGCGTTTGACTTTCTTCTCGTACTGCTGACAGAACAGGCAATGGGAGACATCCCACGGTCTTGGGCACACTTCTGCGCGTAACCTAAGAATGGTCAACAACGACTGGCCGGAGTCGCTACAGTACCAGCTGCTGGTGGGCCAAGGTGGTCATCGCTCGAGACGGTCATCGACATCTTCACCGCCAGCCTCTCCACAAGCAGATGCCGCTGCTTCAAATCTCGCCAAATGGCCAGCTCGCGGGTGTACTGCTGATAACAGACGCGATGGTATAACTTCCAGGGCACGTCAGGATTTCCGTTGCTGCCCCGAAGGAAAGCAAACATCATGTGCAGTCCTTTCGAATGCAAGCAGCGTGAAAAGGAGTTATCCAAGATCGATCGTCGAAGCAGTTCTCACGAGCTCTCCGTTCCGAACATGACATAAGCACGAACTCCAGTCCAGCTTAGAGCACTTCGTAGGTCGTGAAGAAGCCCCAAGGCCTGTAGGCTCCATCCCGCGAAGACCTACACGAGCTCCGCCATAGAGAAAGGCAACTTAAGTGTTCCGCGACGAAGAGGTCAGCATTGCTTTGAACGCTCCCGCGCATTTCGGTCTCCATGGTTACATGAAGCGTAGTCGACTTGAGAGGAAACCTCTCCTTGAATTTACGTGATCGGCCCCACGATGTTTTTCTTTCCACATGCTGTCACTGCTTTACCAGAATATTAGGACCATGTACTTCCTGAGACACCAGCTATTTTCCCGAAAGATCCATTGCAAAGAGCTCTGGGCCGTTGCCTAACCGCAAGCCATGGCAGCAAGGTATAGCTGAGCTCACACCGTGAAGTTCTGAGTTTTCCTGGCAGTCTGGCAGGAATGCCGTAAGGAATGTACAGCCTAACATTATCAGTTTCAGGTTCCATTTTATTGACGGTATTCACTTTTACCTCAATAGATTGGAATGTGGAGCTCAAACACAAGTTTACAAGACAAAGCGTTGGCAGCATTCAAGTTGTTTTCTGTGGAAGCCTTTGTTTCGATGTTTGCTTCAGTTAAGAACGTTGTGGTATTTTCTGGAAGTTCATTGCATAACACGATCCAGGTAGTCCGAGGTAGTTGTTGGTAAGTCTGGGTCCGAGGTAGTTGTAGGTAAGTCTAGCCAGAAAGTCCAAGATCGAAGACTTAGCTAGATGCCCATTCACTTTAAATTGATCTCAAGATAATTTATGTTAATTCAGGCCTGATTGAACTGGTTTGAGTTTTGATTTTTATTTTTTTAAATTTGCAGAAAGGCCGAAACATTAAACAAAATTTACAGGGTCATAATGAAATGTGGGCAGTCAATGCCATGGCAAGGGGTTAAGATACCTTAAGAAAAGAAGAAGGCCAGATTAGGAGTAGGGGACAAGGGACATGTCTTGAGCAGGGGCATGATGGAGATAGAAAGTGTTGCTGCTTTATTTTTAAATTCAGATAATTTAGTTACTGATTGTCAGTGTTTTGGAAGGGCGTTAAAAGTGTGTGCAGCAAAATATACGGGAGAGGATTGGAAAATAGTGGAATTG
>JAOWAR010160433.1:0-10529 GCA_028571005.1 Clathrina lutea
GCAGAGCCGCCGAGGTCGTGACGCCGAATAAATGTAATACACTTATCCGCCATCTTGCTTAATTGGCAAAGCGTCGCCGAGTGAGTGTCCCTTTAATGTCATAATTTGTCAACAGTGAAGTAGACGGTGAACGGGGAAAAACGGGACACTTTTAATGCAGAGAGGAGAAGAGATGAAGGAAAGGACAAGAGTGCGACATCTCGCCACTGGGACTTCTTCAGACATCTGAGATGCCTGAAGAAGAACTAGCCTCAGTGGCGGTACATCACACTCTTGTCCTTTCTCTTTCCTTTTCCCTCTTCAAAGTTTACCCAAAGTTTAAATCTCGCTTACTTCCGCAAAGCCTGAAGATTACTGTTCAATGAATAAAGTGGCATGATGGATAAAAAAACTTTGTCTCCTGTCTAACTGAGTAAAGGAGATTCAGATTCACCGTCTGGGGGACGAACGTTAGAGTGGGATATTTTATTGTCCTCTTCTAATAGAGTAAACTTCGATCAATGCAATCTGGACTGGAAAAAGGGACAAACGACTCTTCTGGTAAAGCTGAACGCGAAGATCTGCAATCTCGCCCTTGGTGTGTTCTCACGATGAGTTTGACAGGCAAAGAGATTTGTGATATTTTCCTTCTGAGGACGTTCGCCGTGCTGGAGGACGCTTTACGAACTGATCCATACTTGAGGGAAATTTTAGAAGAGAATAACTCTGAGATGGGAGTTGGGCAAGCGGAAACAGCCAATGATATTCAAGCTCTTCTGAAAGCTTTGTTGAAGTCCAAGAGGGAAAGAAATGTCTCTCCTTTAAGAAAAGAGTCCAACGCAGGAATCCTACCTCAGCAGCAAATCAAGGCGTGTGTCGGAGTTCTACTGAAAGCAAGAAACTCTCAATCACACGGGAGAGTGATATCGTCTCACGAATTCAAGCAAGTGTTTAAATCAGCAGAAAAAATCTTGAAGGAGCATACAAGAAAATCAGAGTCTGTCCCTTCAGTGTGCAGGAGCTTGGTTAAACGATTTGATCTCCTAGAAAAGAACGGTGGACCGAGTGAGGTATCACTCCCTGTCACTGTGGAGGCTCCACGAAAGGTCGCAAGTCACAAACGCATTTCTCTCTCCAAAAACAGGCTTCTTGGCCGAGATCAGATCTTATCTGATTTAATTTCCAGCTGTCAACTCTTTGACCAATCAGGGACTCCTTGTCCTAGACCAGGTGTTCGCATTTGCATTCACGGACCTCATGGAATTGGCAAATCAGAGCTTGTTCGACACCTCGCCTGGCATCTTCAACGGACATATCCTACACAGCACCATTTTCTTTGCAGCTCTCAGGAAAGTTTTCAAAGCGATATCGTTCTTTGCTTACTTCAGTACCCCAACATGAGAGAAACAGCATTTTTCAGTCTGGTTGAGGCCCCGGAAAGGTTGAAGGAGGTCTTGGCTAACGCAAGAGAGTCCTTTCTTCTTGTTTTTGATGATGCTCGTGATCCTGGGAATATTATTAAGATTCTTCCAACAGGTAAGCATTGCGCAATATTCACTTGTGTCAGTTTACATGGCTGGACTGAAAATCTCATGGCCCATCTCCAAATCATTCCAAGGTTTGTGAAACTCCAAGCTTTGGAAACCAAAGACTCGCTGGAATTAGTGGAGGCCATTTTGACAAATAATTCAAAGAGTGGAATATCAGCCAACACCTCTCTAGATCGGGGGCTTCTCTCCCTGTACTTGGAGAAACACATGGAGAATAACCCTTTGGCAGTTCGACTCGCCGCTTTTCAGATTCTGTCTGGAAATTTAAAGCTCAACAAGAAGTCATTTGAAAGATTTGAGAAAGGTTTTGAGGGAAGAACCTTAGAAGACATGAAGTCAGCAGGGTATGTTCACGTACGAGGATATTTTCATGTCGTAAGGGGTGCTTTGGACTCTCTCAGCAGCAAACCATCCGTCTTAGCGTTGAGCCTGTATCTGAGCTTTTTGCCTACTTCACTACCCGACTGGTACATGGTTTGTAAGGCAATATGCAGAAGTGTACTGGTCTCAGAGCTTTACAAGATGCAGAAGGAGTTATGCGAGGTCGGTCTTTCAATGGAAGCGGATGGGAAGTTTTCGATGCATGAACTTATTCAGGAAGGTGTCAGGAAGTATTTCACCGCCGCAAAGTTACAGAAAGCAGCAACCGAAATTGCTCAGGACTTAAAAGATGCTGCTAATATTGCCATGGTCATGAAGGCTTCCCGAATGCAACTTATCGTCTCCCTTCAGCTGAGCTCACTGATTTCAACTTTCTTAACTCACAACGGGAAATGCTTTAATTTGTCCCTTGCACTAGCTGAACGTACCAGATCGTGTTTGTCTCTCTTTCGGGACAACGTAAAGATGTGTTTTCACGAGAGTAGTGAAAGCGGTGAAATACCCTTAAATGGTGCTTGGCCTCAGTCTATCTCACTCACTTCTTTCAAGGAGGAACTAGAGAATAGTATATTTAAAATCTCACCTCATAGCCACTGGCTTCTACAAACCTTGATAAAAGTTTCCTTCGAACCGAAACTTACATGCCCTTCTACCCTTCGTGACCTCTTCTGGAATTGTTTATCTCCGAAAGAATTCGAAGAAGGCGAGAATGTCATAGTGCTTGCAATCACTTTGAAATGTCTACGCCTGCGCCATCCCTACAAAGGGGTTGAGCTTCTTTGTCTCCTTAACCTGAACACTGATAAAATATTTTACGGACTTGCTCAATGCAATAACAGGAGTGGAAGAGCTTGGTGCGTAATTTTGGATTTCCTCATTACGTTTTTCATCAAATCCGGTAACACTTACCTTTCTGCAACCTTAAGGAACCGTTTCCTCAAGGAGCTACTGTGCAACAAAAACAGGTTTTCGAAAGACCTGTGGAGACTAGCAAGTTTTGTTGTCCTGTCACACCCATTTAAAGGATTATATTTAAAAGAAATATACTCACAAGAAGCCCTGTTTGAGGAAGCAATGCTCACTGTCAAGGTCTATTTTGAGTTCTGGCTTTGTTACAATTTACACAACACAACAGCCTGGACCTTTAAACAAATATTTTTTGAAAGTATCGACTTCTTCTATCTGGCACCACTAACCATGTTAAGCAACATGAAAGGAAGTGTTTTCCTGAATATCACTGAAATGTGGAAGTTCGTCTTCATGAATTTTCAGCTGAAAGCAAAACTTTGTTCCCTCATTTCCTTAATGCTTGTAGTTTTGACACACAAACTGAGGACAGCTTTTCGAGTGGAGCTTGCTCAACCTCTCTTCTGGCTTGCACTTTACAACCTTAAACAAAAACCTTTCCTTGCCACAGACCCTGCCCTCTGTACAGGTATGTTACACCTGAGCACTCTGGTGTCTAATGGTCCGAAGTGGATGGAGCTGTTTGTCACAGCGTGCCAAGCCTTATCTCTAGCAGAGAAAACCAAGACTAACGGCTTGTTACTCAATAACTTGTTCCGTAACCTTCTCTTTCAGTCAAGACGGGCAAAGGACAAATTATTTTCAGGTGTGGCTCTGCTCGCAATTTCTGACCATCTTTTTCTCCAAGGACTTCTCGATGAGATAGAGCTTAACAATATCTTTACAGAATTTCAGAGAGTGGTGCAGTCCTGCAGGAGGGAGAGACTACCAGCCGAGATCTTGCTTTTGCCAAAACTTTTCCATCGTATCAAGGAGGTATGCAAGAAGGTGAAAGAAGATGACGTAGAAGACCTCCTTTCTTCTCAGGAGACTGTCTTGAAGTCCGATCTTCTCATGCTTACTGGTGATTTCCGATTTACCTCAACCATGGATACCAGTTCTGAAGCTCTTATTAATTTAATAGCCCTGATCATCAGTCAAACACGTGTTCTGTAGTGAATTGTTAGCATTCTTACATTCGGCAAAGTGTGTATGCATGCACGGTGAGGTGGTCACCCTTGTATCTGATCAGTCTTATCAACTGCACCGTACATTAATTGTTGTCTTGCTATGGAACATGCGAGACAAGATTTTTCTGGTATCAGGTGACACAATCCAGAATCAGGCGAGCAAGCTTATCCAGATCCCTCCCAGCGGTCATCTGCATTGCATGCTTGGAAATTCAGGGCAGCACATGAATAGAATAAGTCAGCCTATACCCAGCACTAAGCACGAATCATAAAGAACGTTAGAATTTATTGTTTTTGTCGAGACCTGAATCTGCCGTTTGTGCTGCCTATCCTCAGGAAGAGGTTCGCTGCCGGAACCATGCGCTATCCTAGATATGGATAATTCACTCAAGCGAGTTCAATCTTGCACACGATGTGGGCCCAAGCTGGCTTTAAAATGCAAAAGGACTGAGATGCCTCAAAAGTAGTGAGGATTGATTCGGAGAAAACTGTTCCCTTTTCTCCCAATTTCTGTTCAACTCCGTTAAGCAGGTTGCGCATTCGCTGCGGTTTGAGTCAGGTGTAAACTCATTTTGCATGTCCTTCTTTGACTAATTTCGACAGAAATTTAGCCGTCAACAGCTGGGAATCCAGTTCCACTGATCTGGATTCACGTTCGTTTCTTTATGCATTGCCGAGAGGCCGTCTGGGTTCGAGCCTGCGACGAAACGTGCGGCGCCTAGCTGACGAATAGCTGATAAATCCCTCACACCGACCGACAGGCTTCGTGTTCGGGCTAGTATTGGCTATGTATCTAAGTGTACCAGGAGCACACTTCATGAGTATAAATATTTCGTTGTTTTTGGCTCGGGTAGTGGGACCTTTAAAACGCCGTAGGGCTGAAGAATAAAATCGCATGCAGGCGAGACCCGAAGTGTGTAAAAGAACGCTTTATTGCCATAGAACTCCCGTCGGCTGCGATCGAAGGGTGCGCTTTGGACTTTCGAGGGCGCGGAAAGTCTTACCCGCTTTTCTTACAGTGCGTGTAGGTACAATGCTGAGTGTGAAAATCGTGATGAAGGGCATAAATATACTCCTGGTCAGTCTTTCAAAAAGTCTAATGCTAGTTATAGGCCCAAGAGAAACTTAAATTCTTCCAGGAAACACGAGTCATCCCAAAAAATGTCGTTTTACGCAAAATGCCAAGTCCTCATCTTTAATCCCTTTTCAGCTTCAAAAGAAACTTACAGTAAGCAGCATTGGCGAAAAGGAGATTTCGTCTATGGGAAGAGAGCCTGTGTATGGGGAACGGTTGAGGCCGCTCCACCGAATTTCTAGTTTGTGCAGGTCACTCACTTTCAGCCGCCACCTCTCGTCCTTTTTTCGTCCAAATTTTCCATCTCAGTATTGGCCACCACGACTTACATGATGTACACCAGTACACGTGGACAGCGTTAGGGAGTCGACCGGACAGCGGGCCGCGTGTTCCAGGTGAACAAGAATCATATCAATAGTTTTTGGTTATTACTTTGACTCAGGTGATATAGATTTTTAATCTCGGCGGGAGAAATAAATGGCATGCACGTGAGCCACGACACCCGAGGTGTGTAAGAGAGCAAGGCTTGATCGCCATATTTCCCCGTGCAGCTCCCACAGGCTGCAGTTTGATTGATGCTTCGTGGAGAAGAGTGTTTCCGGCCACTCTCCTTTCGATGCGTGTAGGATCACTCTGAAAAAGAAAGACCACACCAAAGGGCAGATATACTAGTATTTCTACGCCTCACAAGTCTTTCAAAAAAATTGGAAACAAAACTCAAATTGAGAAAAAACCAGAAACTTGACCCTTGATCGAGAAAAAATACCTCTGGAATCTTCGCTTACACCGTTCTAGAGATCATCACAGAACTATCATTTCATAATATGGACATCTAGATCTGGTGATAGAGAAGACAACCTCATACACAGTGTGTGTGAACCCCTTGTCTAAGGAAGTCGCAAAAATCGGAGAGGTCACGTGGTAGAGAGCATACACAGTGTGTGTCGATCCGTGGTCCAAGGAAGTCGCAATAACCGGAGAGTTAACGGGATAGAGAGAAAGAAAACAAATTTTAATCTCAGTCGTTAGCGGATCGGGCGCATATAGCTCAGTCGGCAGGGCCTCGGACATCCAGCTGCCCGTGCTTTATTCCCGGTCACTGATCAAGTTTCTCTTATTTTTCTTTCATTCCTTCTCCTCTCTCCTGGTCACGGGAGTTTATAGAAATTTCATTTCGGTTATGTGGTACCCCGTGTAAGAGGGCAAAGTTTACCTTCCTTTGATAACGAAATTCTACTTTGGTAGGTTTGTGAAAATTAATGTCATAGCTTCTCAAAGGTGAGGGAGACGATAAACGTGGTAGAACGTGACAATTTTAATGCAGAGAGGAGAGAGACGAGAGAAAAGACAAGATTGAAGCATTTTGCCACTGGGACTTCTTCAGACATCTGAGATCCCTGAAGAAGAACTAACCTGAGTGGTGATACATTACACTGTTCTCCTTTCTCTTTTCTCCTCCTTCGTCAAAGTTCACCAAAATTTTTAAAAGTCATTCCTTTCCGCAAATCCTAAAGATTTAGCATTCAGTCAAGAAAATGGCATGATGGATAAAAACGTTATGTCCTCTCTAACTGCGTGAAGATGATTCCGACACACTTTCGGGAGACGAACGCTAGGAGCGGATTTTTTTCTCCCTCTACTACAGAAGAAACTTCGATAACTGCGACTGGAAAAAGGGACCAACGACTATTCTAGTATAGCTGAACGCGAAGATCTGCAATCTCATCCTTCGTGTGTTCTCATGGTGTGTTGACAGCCAGGGAGATTTGTGATAGTTTTCCTGCTGAGGGCGTTTGCCGCTCTCGAGGACGCTTTAGGAAATGATCCCTGCCTGAGGGAAAGTTTAAAACACAATACCCCTGAGATGGAAGTGGAGCAAGCGGAAACAGTCAATGATATTCAAGCCCTTCTGAAAGCTTTGCTGAAGACCAAGAGGGAAAGAAATGTCTCTTCTGTAGCGAAGCAGTCCTACGCAGGAATCCTACCTCAAGAGGAAGTCAAGGCGTGTGTCGGGGTTCTACTGAAAGCAAGAAACGTTCAATCGCACGGGGGCGTACTATCAACTCACGAATTGAAACAAGTGTTTACGTCGGCAGGAAAACTTTTGAAGGAGCATGCAAGAAAGTCAGAGTTTGTTCCTTCAGTGCGCAGGAGTTTGGCTGAAAGATTTTATCTCCTAAAAAACAACGGCGTACCGAGTGAGGTTTCACTCCCAGTCGCTGTCGACGTCCCATAAAGGGTCACAAGTCGCGAACGAATTTCTCTGTCCAAACACACGCTAGTCGGCCGAGATCAACTTTTGTCTGAATTAATTTCCAGCTGCCAAGTGATTAACCAATCAGGGACTCCTTGTCCTAGACCAGGTGTTCGCATTTGCATTCACGGGTCTCACGGTATTGGCAAGTCAGAGCTTGTTCGACACCTCGCCTGGCGTCTTCAACGGACATATCCTACACAGAACCATTTCCTTTGCAGCTCTGAGGAAAGTTTTCGAAGCGATGTTCTTCTTTGCTTACTTTAGTACCCCAACATGAGAAAAGCAGCATTTTTCAATTTGGTTGAGGCTCTGGAAATGTTTAAGGAAGTCTTGGCTAACGCAAGAGAGTCTTTTCTCCTTCTTTTTGATGATGTTCGTCATCCTCACAATGTTTTTAAGAGTCTCCTACCAGGCGAACATTGCGCAATATTCACCTGTGTCAGTTTGCGTGGCTGGAGTGAAAGTCTAATGAGCAAGCTGCAGCTGATAATCACTCCAAGGTTTGTCAAACTACAAGCTTTGGCAACTAGACACTCGCTGCAGTTAGTGGAGGTCACTTTGACAAACAAACCTCAAAATGGATTTTCAGTACCCAAATGCATAGATCAGGCGCTTCTGTCCCTGTACTTGGAGAGGCACATGGAGAATAACCCTTTGGCAGTTCGTCTCGCTGCTTTTCAGCTTAAGTCTGGATATTTAAAGCTCAACAAGAAGTCATTTGAAAGATTTGAGAGAGAATGTGATTGAAGACGCTTAGAAGACAAGAAGGCAGCAGGGTTTGGTCATGGTCGTGGATATTTTCATGTCGTTAGATATGCTTTGGACTCTCTCAGCAGCAAACCATCCGTCTTAGCGCTGAGCCTGTACCTGAGCTTTCTGCCTACGACTGGTACATGGTCCATAAGTCAACGTTCGAGGATGAAGAAGCTTCTGAGCTTTTCAAGAAGCAGAAGGAGTTATGTGAGGTTGGTCTTTGAATGGAAGCAGAAGAAGCTATGTGAGGTTGGTCTTTGAATGGAAGCAGATGGAATATTCTCTATGCATAAAGTCATTCAGGTCTCAGGAAGCATTTCACCGTTGGAAAAATTACAGGCACTGCAATCGAAATTGCTATAGACTTGGATAATGCTTGCGATTCCGCCAGGTGGCTGAACGATACGCGAAGGCAACTTATCGTTTGTCTTCAGCTGAGCTCAGTAATTTCAACTTTCTTAACTCACAATAGGAAACATTTTGATTTATCCCTTGCACAAGCTAAATGTAAGATGGATTTTGCTTTATTTTTGGAGAAGTTTCAGACTCACGTAAAGATGTGCTTTCACGAGAGTTGTGAAAGTGATTAAGTGCCCTAGAATGGTACTTGGTCTCAATCTATCTGACTTATTTCTTTCAAGGAGGAATTAGAAAAGAATCTGTTTTTGGTCTCCCCTCGCACTTACTGGCTTCGAAATACTTTGAAAGAAGTTTTGTTAGAAGCAAGCCTAACATGCTCTTCCACCCTTCGTGAACTCTTCTGGAATTTTTCATCTCCGAAAGAAGAAAGTGAGAACGTCTCTGCGCTTGCAAGCACTTTGGGCACTCTTTCCCGGCACGAGCCCTCCAAAGTATGTGAGCTTGTTTGCCTCCTCAACCTGAGCATTGATGTAATATTTTGCAGGCTTTTTCAAGGCAATGACAGCAGCCAAAAATATTGGTGCTCCATTTTGAGTCATCTTCTTGTTGCTTTCAGTGATTTGGGTGACACTCATCTTGAAGGAACCTTGAGGAACCGTTTCCTCAAGGAGCTGTTGTGCAGCGAAAAGAGACTGTCGAAAGACCTGTGGAGACTAGCAAGTTTTCTCGTTCTGTTAGACCCATTTCATGGATTACGTTCAAAGGAAAATATATATTTTCAACAAGACATGTTTCAGGAAGTAATGCTCACTCTAAAGGTTTATTTAGAGTTCTGGCTTTGTCCCACGTTACACAACACAAATACTGGGATAATTCCACAACTACTTTGTGGAGGTATTTGCTTCTTTCTTGATGTGCCAGTTAAATCATTAAGGAACATGAGAGGAAATGATTTGCTGAATAACATTGAAATGTTGCAGTTCATTTTCCTCAAGGTTCATCTTCCAGCAAAACTTCATTTAAAAATTTTCGTCTTCCTTATGGATTTGATATTGAAACTAAGGATAGCTTCCCGAGATGAGCTCGCACACCCTATCTGCTTAATTCTACTTTGCAACCTTAAATGTTTTTCTTACCTTGCCAAAGACGTTACTGTCTCTTCAACTATGTTATCCCTGAAAACACTGCTGAAGAATGATGAGAAGTGGATAGAGCTGTTTGTCATGGCGTGCCAAGCTTTCTCCCAAGCAGAGAGAACGACGAGTAACAGTTTTTCGTAAACATTCTATGTCAGGTAAAACGGGCAAAAGACAGATTATTCTCGGGGATGGCTCTACTGGCAATTTCTGACCATATTTTTCTCCAAGGGCTCCTCAATGAAACTGATTTTAATTTTACTTTTACAAATTTTGAGAGAGAGGTGCAGTCTTGCACGAAGGACAATTCAACAGCCAGGATCTTGCGTTTGTCAAAAGTTTTTCATCATATCTAGGAGGTATGCAAGAAGATGAAAGAAGATGACGTAGAAGACCTCCTCTCTTCTCAGGAGACTGTCTTGCAATGCGATCTTTACAGGCTTAGTAGCGATTCATTTTTTACCTCAAGCTGTTAGCCCCAATCAGTCCATCACGTGTATTGTAGCCAATCGCTGGCCCTTCTTCAGCCTCGGCAAAGTGTGCGTGCGTGTCACGGTGAGGTGATCTGATCAATTCTATCAACTGCACTGCAAAATAATTTTTGTGTTGGTGTGAGCATGAAATGTGGGAGACTAGCTTTTGTGCCATCGGGTGACACAATCCAGAATCAGGCGAGCAAGCATATGAAGATGCCTCGACAGTAGAAGTGTCCAGGGTGATTCTGGAACACCTGGCAACGGCCCGTTGCCAGGTGGCGTTGCTAAGGGCCGTTCTGGGCCCACTGGTGACGTCATATGGCGTCAAGCATGGGATGTCATGCTTATGATGTCATGCGTAGCTCGTTTCTAGTAATCCTATGACGTAGGTTGTTCGCAAATTTTTCGTATTACTTTATGTCCTAATCCTATGACGGTAGGTAGTTTGTAATTTTTTTGTGTTCTATAACGGAAGTTTTTTGGCGCAGCTTTCGTGGATGACGTCTACACTTAAGGTAGCTCATCCCGAAGTCGCCATTTTGTTTCATCTGTCCAAAGCGCGCGCATTCGCGGACGCTGGCGCGAG